>CAIGRT010186842.1:0-10347 GCA_903798405.1 Fraxinus platypoda | reverse complement strand
TAATTGTCGAAAAAGTTTCAAAAACTAATTCACCCCCCTCTTGGTTAGTTATTTTTGGGTTATCACCACTATCTCTCCAGGCCACAATTGACGAGGAGTTGTATTTGAAGCAGAGCAGACTTGTCTCAACCATATGAGTGCAACAAGGTTGGACTTTGTTTCGGTATTTAATTAAAATTTGATTTTAATTAAATTAACCCGCTAATTAAATTAATTGATGTGTGAAGACAAAGAATTGTCAACTTAATAATCTGGGAGTCGTATGAAGATACAATTCATAATAGTATCTATCCAAATGTTTTATTATGATTTGTTGAGTACACTCAAAGTCTTATGAATTCCATAAATTTATGTGAGAATGTCATAACTTTGAGTTAAATAATAAAAGACCATGTTAAATTAATTGATAGATTTTTATATTATTTTTTCTTTTCGTCATTTACATTTATTGAATTATGAGTAACCATATGAATTTGAGAAGAAAATTGGATGAAACAACCAATTCAAATTTTCTTGATTGGCACCGTAATTTGAGAATTATTCTCATGCGTGAGAAAATTGGTTATATCCTTGAGTAAGTCTTTCCAGAGACACTTGCTATTGACTAGACTAAGGAAGATGTTGCTGCTATAATGAATACAGTGATGACGATAGTACCATAACATATGTGATGCTTGTAGCTATGTCACCTAACTTACAAAAGCAACACAAGGGTATAAATGCTAACATGTGATTTTTCATCTCAAAGAGTTGTATGATGAATAATCACGTGTGTAAAGATATGAAATTTCAAGTCTTGATAATTTGTAAAAAAATGAAATACTTCAAAGTAGTCAAGCAGGCACTCCACCAAGTTGAGTGTCAAAAGAGAAAGGCTTTGGATTCTGACGAGGCACCTTTGGTAGTCGAACTTGAATGGAAGGCCCCACAAGGGTGGTCCCTCCTCCACATCCCCTTCAAGATCAGATCCTAGACCCTTCTTCTCATCGTATTCCTACTATCTCTGCTGGACACAATTGATGAGGAGTTGGATTGAAGCAGAGCAGACTTATCTCAACCATACGAGTGCAATAAAATGTGCATCATTATCGAACTTCATGCCCACCAATATGTTCTCTACATGATGGTCGCCTCTGGTAAGGTAGCTAGTTCTCCCAATCTTAGTGCTTGACTTACCTCCAATGTTTTTGCTTACTATTTTACAATTGAATTGGATCAGGTTAAGGATAAGGATAAGGTGGAGAATGCCATGAAATTCTAGAAAGACAACTTGAATATGTATCAGACGATCGAGGCTGAGAGAGCTCGACAATCTGAGAAGGAGATGAGATGGATGGAAAGGACTAGGGAAGTGGAGGCACATCTAGAGGCCAAACGGGGAGCTAGGGCTCATGTAAAGAAGGAACTTGCTGAAGTTCGAGCCGAGATGGAGGTTAAGAAGGTGAAAACTTGAGACGGAGAAAGCTTGACCACAGGAAGAGTACATGAAAAAGGATAAAAGGGCCCAAGCTAAAGAGATGCTACTAAGGTTGAGACGGCCGTAAAGGAGAAGAGGGCATCTCCAACCTTCAATGCAGTTGGGTAAGAGTCATAGTTCATCAGCTTGGTCAAGGTTATCAAGCATATTGAAGAGATAAAGCTCAAGTTTGACGTAAGTTTTCTTTATGAAGCCTTCCAAGCTCAAAAGGCAATTCTTTCTGAAATGACTGGTAGGACCTCTCAAGCAGAGATGAAGAATATCACCCTTCCGTTGACCTCCTTTAACAGAACGAGCCCCCTTCTGTTTAGCTCTTAGGGTAATTGTAATATAGTTTTTAAGATTTTGTAATCTCCCTTCCATTTAATGATATAAAGTGTTCCTTTTCACTGCCTTGTGTATTTTTATCTTGAGACTTATCTATTTTGTTTAGTTTAATAAATCCTACCTTCTGAGTATTGCAACAATATCTAAGTGTTTTTTATTGAACCTCAAACTAAATTTTATTCTCCTCTGACATTTCTCCTCTAAAATCTCGTTTGATGATTTTGCTAAGTATTGTAACATTTGCAACCTCAACTCAGATCGTTTTATGAACAACTATGTTCTTTTCTTTACGAAATTTCTTAGAGAAATCTGTTAAGTGTTTCCCCACTTGCAACTTCAATTCTAAACTGCTTACAACCAGATCTTTCTTTTCCTTTTGAAATTTTTTATCATTCTTAGAGTTGTATTTCTTCCAACATTGATCTCTTATTGATACAAGTTATATAGTCACATAGGATGATACAAGTACGTTAGAAGCTAGTGCTCCTTCAATTATTATAGACAATACTTTATATGGTGTTCGACATTTCAAGGGTCTGCCTTGCATTTTTATTAACTCATAGGTCCCAATTTGTAGAACCCTAGTCATTTTGTAGAGACCCTCCAAGTTTTGTCCCAATGATCCCAAATTGATTTTTTTCGTGGCGAAGAATACCTTTTTTTAGAACTATTTGTTTGTAGTACTTGGCACTTCTTTGTTTATAAATTGTTATCTTTAGTTCATCCTTTTTTCCTTCTTTCTTACACTAGGTGCAACCCTACTTAATGCTTCTTCATTTCCATTATCAGTGAAATGTATAGTTTGGAACAAGGGGGTTCCCCCATCCATTCTGATGACATTTTTTACTCTGGAACCAGAGAGAAGGTTGTTTCCCGATGCTAGTCCGTGATATAGTTCGTAAGACCACAGCACACTAGAAAGTTTGTCCATCTAGGCCCCTTTTAGTTTGTAGGGGAGCTTTTAGGGTGTATTTGATGATTTTGTTTATAGCTTCGACTTGGCCATTGGCTTGAATTTGATTCGGTGTAGAGAAGTATTTCTTGATTTTTAGCTCTTCCTAGAAATACATCAACCTTAAATTGTCAAAATATTTTCCATTATAGATGACAACAGAGTGTGGTATGCCAAAATATCAAATAATGGACTTGCAGACGAAGTTAATGGTCTTTCACTCCATTATTTTCAGTCAATGGCTCAGCCTCAATCCACTTATTGAAATAATACACCACTGCTATGGAAATTTGGTATCGTCCTTTTCGATTTGCATAGGTCCGATCAAATCAATTCTTCACTTCGAGAAAGGCAGTAGGCTTATATGACTGACATGAATTTTTCAGGTGGGGGTTCAAATTATTGATGTGAGTCGTTACCGTTTATCTCACATTTTCACATAATCCAACTCGTTTCAACATAGGCCAAAAGTATTTTTACCTCAAGATCTTGTGGGCCAAGGATTATCGTCGATGTTATTTCTGTATATTTCTTTGTGCACTTCATATTGGCATAGTATGCTTCTTGTTTGTTTAGACACATCAGTAGTGGTGTTGAAGATCCTTTTTTGAAAAGGGAAATGTCTATAAGGGTGTATCAGGCCAACCTTATCCTTAGTTTTTGAGCACTTGCTGGATTTGGTGGAGTTTTCTCATAATTTAGAAAATCTACGATTTCATCCATCCAGGTCGGCTTCGGTCTACCACCATAGCGATCGTTCAATTATTTTTGATGGAGACGTGCATCTGCCGAGTAGTGCGATACTGGCTAGTGCATCCACGTAGCTGTTTTTAGATTTGGGGGTTTGCTTTACCTCTATGACTTTGAAGTTTTTCAACTCTCCTTAGAAGACCTAGAGGTAATTAGTCATTCTTTCTTTTTTGGTTTGAAACGATTCGTTGATTTGATTCATGATGAGCGAGAAATCGCTATGCATTATTACTTTGGTTATCTTTATTTCTTTGGCCATTTTTAGACCGCCAATCGTGGTTTCGTACTCTGCTTTGTAGTTAGATGCTTTGAATTCGAAGCTTAATGCTTGACAGAATTCGTGATGGTCTAGATTGCTCTAATCGTACTCCAGTAGAAGACCCCATCAACAAATAGCTCCCATGGGACATCTTTCTTCTAACGAACTTTTCTAGAATCTAAGTTAAATTTGAAAATAGAGTTGGCTAAAGCGTGGCCCTTGATGGTATTTCGAAGATTATAATATATGTCAAACTGGCTTAGCTCTAATACATACTTGACCATTCGTCTTGAGATATCAGGCCTTGCAAAGCTTTCCTTAGCGGGTAGTTAGTCAGAACTTCGACAAAATGCTCAAGAAAATACGACAGTAGCTTTCTTGTGGACATCAATAGGGCGAACACCAACTTTTCCATAGGAGAATACCGTAGTTCTACCTCATAAAAGGCCTGATTGACATATTATATAAGTTATTTTACCCTATCCTCCCCTTTGTGAGTACAACCCTATTGGTGTGCTCTAAAACAACCAAGTATAGGGAAAGGATCTTTCAACCTTTAGCTTAGACATAGCGGTGATTGAGCTGGCTACTTCTCAAGTCCTTCTAATGCTTCTTGACATTGTTTAGTCCATTTAAACTTCTTTTCGCCATGCAACACATCAAAGAAAGGTTTCTATCAATTTGTTACCTTCGAGATGAAGATACTAAAGGCATATACTCGTCTCGTGAGGCTCTAGACTTATTTGGTTAGGTGGGAGATCTCATTTCGATGATGGCTAGAATCTTCTAAGGATTGGCTTCGATTTCTTGCTGGGTCACCATATACCCCAAAAACTTATCGGAGCCCACTCTAAAGGAACTCTGGAGCCGATTGATCTTCATCCTATACTTACAAAGGATCTTAAATATTTTAGACAAGTGTTGGATGAGATATCGCACATCTTACCTGCATGTCGTCGACGTAAACCTCTATGGTTTTACCAATTTGTTAGGCAAGCATAGTGTTTACTGTCATTGGTACGATACTATGGCATTCTTCAGTCAAAAGGGCATCATCTTGTTTCAATATAGTCCCCTGTCAGCGTTGAAGGAAACATGTTCCTAGTTAGGTCCATACATCGGGATCTAATTATAGGCAAAGTAATTGTACATAAAGCTTAGCAGTTTGTAGCCGATTGTTGCATCCACCATCTAGTCTATCCTAGGAAATGAGAATATATCCTTAAGGTATGTTTTGTTCAATCGATGAAATCTATGTGGACTCTTTAATCTCCATTGCTGTTTTCAACTAATACTGGATCTGCAACCCATGTTGGATATAGTGCTTCCTTGATACCTATTGCTTAGAAGTTTTTCTACTTATTTCTTAGAGGCTTCATATCACTCAAGATTTAACAACCGTCTCCTTCGCTATTTTGGCCAAGTTGTAGTTTCTTATCTTGAGGTCCAGTGGAATGAGCTTGGCATCGACCATTCGTACCATATGTAGTCCATGATGGAAATGTGCAGCCTCAACATTTAAATCGGTTGGACTATGTGGGATGCGATATCTTTCGACAACCTCTCTATTTTCTTTAGGCTCGCCTACTCCTATTGAGTGGAAAACATCAATAAGTTATGATAATGGGAAATGATCGAGTTCAAGTCATGGAGTAGAGGTTATCACATAATGGCATTGTATGGTGAGAGAGAGTCTATCACCACAAACTCCATTGTGATGTTGACCTTTTGAGGGAGCTCGCCTATATCCTTAGTTAATGCAATCTTCCACTTGGATACAATCAGTGTGCCATTTAATCGGATGAACGGATTGGTGTATGGCTTTAAGAAATTGAGAGGGATTCCCATCCAATTGAGTATGTTAACAGCGCTTCCTGTATCCACCACCGTCTTGTGGATGTTGACTCCGACTATCGAAAAGGTGACAACAAGGATGCCTAGCATAAAGTTAGGCCTCAGCCTCGTCGAATGAAAGTGGTCATCTTTCGACCACTTCTTTTGCTTGGCAATTATTCCTATGTTGGATAGGTCAGCTAAGGCTAGCTTCTTCAATTTGGCCTCTTTGCTTCAATCTACTGCCGTCCTTGGATCATGATGATTCGCCTTCTTGGTATAGTGTTTGAAACTTAATGTAGTAGTGATCAAGTTGGTGGCCTTTAGGTCGTATTGTATGGGCGAACGTAGATAGCATTGTAGTTGGATGGAAGATCAACCACTACAATATCAGGGGTAGTCCTGCGATGGCATGAGAGTTTTCCTAATTCAACAATGAGAGATATTTGGCCTTTTACATCTACGGGGTCGTTTGTGAGTCCCTTTAGCTGTTTAGTGTACCTTTGGAGATACGGTTCTAAAGTTTACATTTGATCCAAGTTCTCGAGTAAAGCACATTTACCAAGCTCCTATTGTCGATGAGGGTACGATGGATATTTACTTTGATGAATTATGACTCACTTTGGTCTTGTAGTATTTCTCTCGAGTCTTTTTTTGAGAGTTCAAAGCACAAAGTTCGTTCCCGATTCTTGTGTTGTTCTAACAAGGGCTCACCTCATAGTTTTTTGCAGACTTATGCCTCACTTGCCTTGCTTTATCGTTCTCTACAGAACCCTTGTGCACATTGGTTTCCTCTTATCAACATTCGGATTAGGGATGGCAACGGGACGGGGCAGGGCGGCCCTCCCCGGCCCCCGCCCCGCTAAGAAATTCCCCGGCCCGTCCCCGCCCCGTTACCCGTTTAGCCATTTTAAGTTTGGCTACATATTCATGTAATTGCCCTATCTAATCAGTGCTTCCACATCTTCTTTAAGGTCATGACATTCGTGAGTATCATGTCTACTAATATGTGATGTCGACAATATCTCCTTTGATTGAGGTCATTAGAACTATTCTTTAATGATGGGGGCCTCCGGAGATTTTCCTTGTCCCTTACCTTGCATAATGGCTCATTCGAGAGGATGACCATACTCTTGGAATTTTAGGTAAGGATGGGGACGCTTTGCCTGTTGTTGCTCCTTTCTCATTTTTCGCACAGGTTTCCTATTCGGCCTCTTTTCCTTTGGACGATCTTTTCCTCTTCCTGATCTAATGCAGCTTATTTTGCTCCTATGTGCTTTTCAATTATGCTCAAGTACTCGTAATGATGCACGTGATTTATGTGATGATGTTTATGACTATCCTAATATTTTATTTAGTACGTAATTAATTTTGTCGTTGATTAATTGTGTCTCGCATTGACATGTACTTGGCAGGTCCTAGATGATCGACGTGCTTACTAAATTTAATTTATAATATGTACATAATTTAACGAAATTAAAAGTAAAGTCTATGATTTAGTATATGTTTACATCTTTATATAACTTGCTATTGTTAAGAAGATTTTAATAATTTTTAGTTAAATACAAATTCTTAAAGAATATTAAAATGTTACTTTCTATTTATGTTAAGCAAAAATTGATTTAATTAATGGGCGCCCCTATTTACATTTACAATTGTAATATATCAATTTCTATTAAAATTTTTAAAAATTACTATTTCTATCCACCTCAAATTCCAATATTGTTCATATTAAATTCATTCATTTAAACACTAATACAATTTCAAATTTTTAAAAAATCACTATATTCATCCAAAATTTAATGTAAAGTAATTAAGAAGGCAATACTTATGTGTTAGAGCTAAAAGCCAATATTGGTGGGACAATAAATCGTAATCTTTACTTCACTGTTTTGACTTTTCTATGGCTAAATTAATTTTCCGTTAGGTCAAATTGAGAATTTTTACGAAGGAAACGTTATGATAACGGCAAGAGACCAACAAACGCTGATCGATCAGCACCATCTCTGAATCAGACTATTTTGTAATTCATTTCTTGAAAAAAATATCTTTCTTTCAATTATTTTTACTGAAATTAAAGTCCCACCTTTAGATCTGATTTTGGTGGTCGTTGCAATGGCGGTGCAAATCGGTGAGAAAATGGCACATCAATTTTTTTATTAACGATGGTGGTGGTATGAGTTTAGTGAGGTGGTTGCTGGGAGTGGTGGTCTTTGTGGCGGCATGAGCTTAATGGTAGTGCAAATATGGTGGTAACAGGTGTAAATTGTTGTTGATGATGGTGATAATGGTGGGTAGTGACAATTAGGATTGGGCGTGAGTTGGGTTAGGCTAAGTCGATTTTTTATCCAACGCAACTTAATTATTGGTTTAAACTCAACCCAATCCAACTCAAACCGACCTTGGGTTGGTCGGCTTGGGCTTGGGCCCAATTGAAGTTAGGTCCGGTTATTTTTTTGTTGAATTTGGAAAATTTTTTAAAGTTTGAAATCATCCAAAAACCTCCATTGTTTTGCACATATATAATAAATTCTTTCCGAAAAATAATCTATATATAAAATTAAAATTATTGAGCATTTTTTTTTACAATTTTTTTTTGGAATTCATTTATTTCATCGTCATGTCCTTAATTTTTAATTTATCGTCAAATAATTTTGCATCCGTATATAGTATTCATGTCAATCGGCCTATGTAAAAAAAAAAAAGGACGTTTGTACATTCCAAGCCTTTCTCTTGTCTCCACTATTGTGTATATTTAGATTTTTACATATTAGTTTTTTTAATTCATCAGGTTGGGTTCTGATTCGTACCCCGAAACCTGATCCGACCTCAAATTTGATTTTTCAATCCAAACTTACCCAATTGAACTTAAAAGCAACCCAAAGCGGTCGTTTTTGAGTTAGGTTGATCGGTTTGAATAGTTTGAGTTGATTTTTACCCAACCCTTGTGATGATGTGACATTGTATTACACAATTATCATATTGGTGGCAGGATGGTGATGTAGCGGTATTTGTTACATGTAGTGGACACGGTTATAATGATCAAAAATAAAATTTCGTTTTGACACGTTTTTGATAATTTTAAGATGATGAGCGACTAATTTGAAATAAGTTTTGATGTCAATATTTTATTTATTTGGTCAAATAATCAAGTATTAAATGAACTAGAGTTACCCTATCAATAGTAGGCTTGTTTGTTAGCTAATATTAAATAACGCATTTTGGACTCGAGAAAAATTTATTTCGAATGAGTTAGGCCTAAGATATTGTAGTTCAAAGATGTCATATTTAATGAAAGATAATAAAGCATTTAACAAAATTTGGCAGTTTCCGTGTGTAAGTCAATTTGAATTTGATCTTCTGATTTTTGGAATTGAATCAAAGCTAATCGGGATTACTTTTACATTTGAATTCTGTGTAATTCAATTAACCAATTTGATCAATTTGAAGCTAAGTAGCGTGGTTTCAGACTAGGAAACCCCATTTATTTAATAAATATCCAAAAGTTTTGTCATTCGAAATCAATCCTCATCTAATATTTTGAGTTAATGTGTACAGAACACATAACACCATGCATATACGGTAGAAATACGAAGACAGAGCATTTTTACGTCTAAGATTTGGAAATGAATTCGGTTCGACGTAGTCACTACCTTATCACCACGAACTAAGGTAGAATTTCTACACTAAGTTGATCGTTATATAAATTTAATTTTTATTTATAATGCATGTTATTCATTATGTTGCTCATGAAGTATGTGAAGTGCATTTAATAGTTCTTCTTAAATGTTAATGACACAAAAATTATATATTTAACTGACGTAGAGGTAGGATAATTATCTAACTGGTCACTAAATTTTGCAAAAGATTTTCAGAAGGTCAGTGAACTTCAAAAGTTTTCCCATTAACCTCTGAACTTTACAAAGCGTAATCTCATCAATCACTAAGAATTAATGGGAAAACCTTACGCAAGATTCAGTGACCAATTCGGTAATTAAACAATTTTTATGTTTTTTCAGTCTTTTTCCATTTTTTATGTACTCCTACCCTCACTATTTTATTCTCTCTAATATCACCAAACTTTGAAAAAAAAAATGAATAAATTTTATTCCAAGGATAATTGACTAGGTTGTCTGTTGACCTCTCTAAGAAAAAGGAAAGGACAAAAAAAAAAAGATAAATTACTTGATTAGTCGTTGAACTTTGCATAAAGTTTTCAAGAGGTCATTGAATTTCAAAAGTTTCTCTGTTAGTCGTTGAACTTTACAAAATATAATCACATCCATCACTGATGATGTATGGGATTACATTTTGTAACGTCCAATAATTAATGAGGAAACTTTTGAAGTTCAATGACTTCTTGGAAACCTTATGGGCCAATCAGGTAATTATCCCTCACAGAGGCTTATGAGAACTTTAGATAGATCAGTTGATCATCGATTTGCTTATTTATGAAGGCAATACATAAGAATACTAGTCACAGTTAAATGTGTGTTGCACGTTATTTTGAAATGCTCTATAAATACTATAAAAATGATATTTGAAAATCAGTGGATATAAAAAATAGTTAAAAAAATCTGTTTATGTGAAATTGACTTTTTCTACAATTCAATTATATTTATTTACGTGTATGATAATAATTAACATTAATTTATATATATCATACAATAATTCAATCAATTAATTCTTCAAGTTCATGCACTTACACTTTATATATTTTGGAGGCTATTCAATTACTCTAAAAATAAT
>CAIGRT010186823.1:0-26754 GCA_903798405.1 Fraxinus platypoda | reverse complement strand
ACATCCATACCAAGAGACACATCTCTTGAAATTATATCTCTCCATAAAGAGGCACAATTACATCTCTACATAAAGAGACCATTATTGAAAATAACACTAATAGTCATGATCTCCAAGAGTCATGATCCATATGAAAAGACACATCTTTTCATTTACACTTTCTAGAATATTCCACAATATTCTACACGATATTCACCGTCCAAGTTCCATTGAGTTATCGCGAAAAAATTTCGCCCAGGCATTTGGACAAAACGTATCCTGTTTTGGTTGCCTCCATAGGATATAGTTTTTTCCATCTCATTCTTATCTATAACTTGCAAATAATTTCGGTTGTGCTATATGTACACCATAAATCACATATTTGTTTACTAATAGATGATGTGATGAAATATGATTGAGTCAAAATTTCACCAATCAACTAAAAAAATAAAACGAGTAATGCTACTTGTAAATAATGAAGTTATATAATGATTTACATACAGATTATATGTCAATAAAAGAGTAAGAATTTTTAATTTTTTTTTATATGATTGAAGAAATTTTGATCCAATCATATCTCACCACATTATGTATATGTAAACTATTATATACATGCAACACAACCGAAATAAAACGGCCCACTTTCTTTTTACCACCTCATCAATTTGTAAAAGAATTTGTAAATGGTGATGTGCAAATAACATTATTCTTTTATATTCGATGACAATTTTTGTCAAAATAATTCGTCAAGAGTGTTTCAAAACGAAAGATAAATACATTGCTAAACTTTTGTATTTTGTTATTCTTTATTCTTGGTTGAAAATTTGAGGGACAAATGAGTTTTTTACTCCCTCATAATAGACTTTTTGGCGAAAATGTCTTCGAAGACAAATGCGCTAACAAATAGAAGGTTAGCGAGAAGAACGGAACGAAAAAAGTTGGGGACATGAGTGCAAAAATGAGCAAAGATTGATGACTTAAATTGTAAAAAAGATTTGGTGGGAATAACAAAAGATTCGGCGTGAATATAATTATCCTTTTTAAAATCGTTAAATATATGAGGGTGTAGGTGTAAATTCAGTTTTCTTTGTGTAAACGCCAACTTCCATAACCGTTTCTTGGACAAGATCCACCTGGCATGCCGAATCAACCGTTCCTTCCCTTTTATTATTTTCTTCCTCCCGTTCTTTGAGACACCGAAACAAGAAACCTCATCAAATACTAAATTAATCTCAATATCAAGCATTAAGAAATCTGTCAATTCCTTAAATAATTTTTAAACCCTCCTAATCAACCCCATTTCTTTGTTTTCTCCGTTCACCCACCCCATTTCAAATCTCGTAATTTAATTGTGTAATAATCCAAAAATATATAATCATTTGCAAGAAAAGTTCTTGGCCAGTTCAAGAAACACCATTCATCAAGAAAGGGGGCGTTGAATTATTTTGGTAAGATTTCCTCAAGAATTCATATATTGATGCATATATTATTGGGAGGATATGATTATATCAACACGTTTGAAATTAGGGAATATTTTGAAATTTTAATGAATTTTTGGAGCCTAGAAAATTATATATGTTCATATAATTTAACAGGGATCAGTTCTATATTCTTCCGTTTTTCTTTTTCTATATAAAGGATTATATGATCAGAAATTTAATGTCATATATATATATATATTTATATATATATATATATATTGTCAAATACCTTGATTTTATTTTTTTTCTCCTTTGTTGTTCATAGAAAAAACTGAAGAATTCATTGTCTGTGTAGAATTTTTTAATAAAACTATGCCAGATTAATTGAATGACCTATTTGACGTTATGAATGGTGTTACGGTATGGTATAGTTTGTATTCTCTGCTGAAGGTGAAGAAGATTTCCTCAGATGAGTTTGTCTACAATGGGAATACAAATATTATTTTCGCCTCTGATGGTGATGATGATGGTGATCGTGGCACGTGCTGGAGACACTAATCCCGTATTTGATCCATGTTCGGATACAAAAGTTCAGAGATGGGATGGATTTACATTTGGTCTTGCATTTTCTTCAAAGGATTCTTTCTTTTTCAATCAAACTCAGCTGTCCCCTTGTGATACTCGTCTCTCCCTCTCTGGCGGCCCTGATGCTGAACTCGCTGTGTTTAGGCCAAAAGTTGATGAGATTTCGCTTCTCACCATCAACACCTTCAATCCTGTATGCTCCCTTAACTTAATTTGTTCGAACTCTTTGTAGATAAAAATGGCATGTTTGGTACAGAGATTGGATAGGACTAAGGAAGAAAAAAAGTTAAAATCTTGTCCATCATCTGTTTAGTTTTATTAAATACTACGTACCAAACATACACAAAATGAATGGAAATCATTTTCTGGTATACAAATTTTTTGAAGCATGTCCATTTTCCTTTGTTCACTTTTGGAGGAATAAAGAATAAAGATAATAAATATTGATATACCAGAGATTAACGTAAAGTACGGCTGGCCGGGTATATTTTAGTTCTATCATTGTTTAATCAAACGTTTTTGACAGCTAAAGGGCAAAAAAGTTCATCAATGACTCGAACTCTGTTTTTGGTCATTGATTAATCTCATTTTATACTCACGAAGCAAAAAAAATGTTGACGAGTTGAAAGATGACACACCTTATTTTTCTTTCTTGTTGCTGCATAAGAAAAGGCCGAATCTAAAAATATGATTACATAATCATGATTTGCCAACATTCTTAGAGAAAGGCTGGAGGTTATATGGTTGCATTTGCTGGACGACAAAATGCTGCTCGATCAGTTCCTATCTTTGTTGCAGACGACACTAATACTGTAGCCAGCTTTACCCTGGTAAAATTACTGTGTGCGAAACTTTTCTTTTTCCCTAAAATGACAGCAATGGACTGTGCAACTGTATTAAACACATTGTTGTTTCTCAGGTTCTAGAATTCAAGAATGGCATTCTCCAAAATTTATTTTGGAAGAAATTTGGGTGCGGTTCATGTAATGGGGACTCGTTTATTTGCCTAAACAATACTGATTGTGCAATTCCAAATTCAAAATGTAAGGTCAATGGTGGATCTATGCCTTGTGACCTGGGAATACAGTTGGCTTTCTCGGGCACGGACAAGAATGACAATGTGCTTAACTCGTGGTATGAGGTGGGAAATCTTCGACAGTACTCCCTCTATGCCTTGTATTCTGATCTTCGTGGTTCTCTCACCGCTCCATTTACAAACCTTTTCTAGAAATCCTATGATGCTGTTGTCCATTAGATGATATTTGTTACAGGAAAACAAGGTTTTTATTTTATTTTATTTTATTTTTTTATGTGAGAATCGGTGCAATTTTGGCAAATTACACTGCTTCAAGGAACGTCACCTTCTCCTAATATGTGATTTACTTTGTACTATGTATGAGTTCATTTTTAATGATAGATTTTATGTTCCTTTACACTTCTCCTCATTTTTACTTATACAAGCATGGGTTTGATGTTGCCTTTTACATATCACACTATGCAAAAGTGAGTGTTGTTTATCTGTTGAATGGTTAATCAATGCAGCTATCTTTTGTTATGAGTTATATTTATGCTCCAAGTTAAATTTGGGGCAAAATTGTACCTAAAATTGTCTTTCTATACTTAAACAAGCATTTGGATTGTCATCTAAGTTTTCTTGACAATTGAGTTCCCAACTCTCAATCATCGTCCCTCCCCAGCTCCCCTGTCCTCTTCCCGTCCTCGATCTGGATATTATATTGAGCATTTGAACCTCCTTTCTACTTGACTGAGGATGTAAATGCTATAAAATTGAAAGTTGTGACTAAATGTCAAGAATAATTGGATGAGGACTTGAATTCTGAAACTAAACAAGAACTATACATCCAACGTCATTTTTCAGATCGACAAAACTAAACAAGAAGTATACGTCCAAGCAATTCGGAGGATTAATATAACTTCTAAATCAAGAAAACTACTTGACTTACAACTGCATCAGGCCAATCTGAGTTTCTAAGATTTCCTAGCAAAAAAGTAACAAGTCCAAATCGAAACAGAAGCAATATATATACATAGCTCTGATTTTCAGTCAAATAATATACAGATAAAGCAGCCAAGATTTCCAATTACCAGCAGGTTAAAATCGGACATCCCCACAGAAAATATATTGAAGAAATTATACGTAGGAACTGGAAACTGTGTCAGTGTGTCAAATAAAATATAAAACCTTCGTTCTCACAAACTTGAGGTAGGCTACGTGAATATTTTTTCATCGCTTCATTGAAGTTCATTATTAGGTGTACTGAAAGATGTAAAGCAAGTAAATTCTTAACCATCAAAACATACCGTGTTAGGTTAGATTTGTCCCTCCCAAACTTCTAATCTGTTATATTAAAATTATATTACTCCATGAACACAATCTCTTTAGATCTATGCAAACACATGCCCACAGTTCCTAATTGTCTAAGTCATTGTTCCCCTAATTTCTAATTAATTGGTGCCAAATGTAAGAAAAAGATGAAAATTTCAAGAAAGTAACTTCATCATCAATTTTTTTACTCAACTGATATGACAGAAAAGCACAACTGATCATATGCTGGAAATAGGCTACAATCTGTTTGAAGACTTGTTCATAATCTATTTTTAGCTCTTCCCTTTTCATTCAAACAAACTCTCCGATATGCAAGCAAAACCTCCCATGTTCGTCTTGTCTCTAGATGAAGATACCTTCAAATTATTTGGTGTCCGAAGTATTTGGAGCTCCTATTTTATACCTCCACAAATAGCTTTCCACCAATCCTTTCATCAACATCAATATAACATCCTCGTTTATTCCGGTGCATATGTACTATAAGCGGCCTTGGGCTTGTCCTAGGGAGTTTTAACAATGGCAAACCCGAAGGCCTGTGCCTGTTTTCTCTTCATTTCCCTTCTCTCATTTTTGTCCTTGTCTCTCGCTTTAACTGATGGCGAGGTAGCATACATTGTGCGCCGCCAGCTTTTGTCTCTCCCCGAGGATGGTGACCTGTCCGTTGATATGGTATTCGAGGTTGATGTTAATATCAAGTTTGAGAATTCAAGGCTCAAACAAGCTTATATTGGCCTTCAGGCGTGGAAGAAAGCCGTCTATTCTGATCCATTAAACTTTACGGCTAATTGGGATGGCCCTGATGTCTGTGCCTACAAAGGTGTATTTTGTGCACCAGCACTAGATGATCCCAGAATGACTGTGGTAGCTGGTGTCGATTTAAATCATGCGGACATTGCAGGACATCTCCCTGTTGAAATCGGGCTTCTAGCCGATGTTAGCCTTATTCATTTGAATTCCAACAGGTTTTGTGGAATAATTCCAAAAAGCTTCTCTAAACTAAAACTTCTTTACGAGTTCGATGTTAGTAACAATCGCTTCGTTGGACCTTTCCCTAAGGTTGTATTGGATTTGCCCACCCTCAAGTACCTTGATATAAGGTACAATGATTTCGAAGGGCCGTTACCTCCCGAACTTTTCCACAAGGAACTTGATGCTATTTTTGTCAACAACAACAGGTTCCACTCCAACATCCCTGAAAGCTTTGGCAATTCTCCGGCTTCAGTAATTGTGATTGCCAACAACAAGTTCACTGGATGCATTCCAACCAGCATTGGCAAAATGGGAAACACATTGGAGGAGGTTCTTTTCTCGAACAATCTTTTCTCTGGTTGCTTGCCAGAGGAAATTACACTTTTGAACGGCACAAAGGTTATTGACCTAAGCAGTAACGAGTTGATTGGAGACCTGCCTGAAGGTCTGGAGTACCTGCAGCAAGTAGAAACCTTAGAAATTGCAAACAACATATTCAGAGGAAATGTCCCTGAAACTGTTTGCAGCTTACCAAATTTGAATAATTTCACATTCTCTTCCAACTACTTTACTGCCAAGGATCCAATGTGCGAACCCAAGGCAGTGCAAGGCCTTTTCGTGGATGACAAAAATAATTGTTTCCCGGGAAAGAACCAAAGATTGGAAAAGGTCTGTAAGGCTGCCTTGAGTAGGCCTGTGAATTGCACTGCTACAGGGTGCAGACCTTCGAACCCAGGCATTGGTTCAAAGCCCCCACACAAACCTACTCCATCGCCAAAGCCTGTAGCTCCACCAAGGCATAAGCCCATCCCACCACAGGAGAAACCGCCTTCGACCCCGTCAACACCAAAACCACAACCACCAAATCCTAAACCATCTCCATCACCATCGGTTCCCAAGCACAAACCAACTCCCTCTCCATCAGTTCCCATGCCTAAACCAACACCAAAGCCTGAGACACCAAAGGTTTCGCCTTATTCACCACCCCCACCAAGTCCTAAACCAAAGCCTCCACAATCACCAAAGGCTCCTTCACCTTCCACCACCAAACCTCCACCAGAAGCCTCACCCCCTCCACCTCCACAAGTTCCCTCTCCACCGCCACGAAGTCCAAAACCAAAGCCTCCACAACCACCAAAGGCTTCTTCTCCACCCCCACCAAGTTCAAAACCTGCCCCAGTACCAGTACCAGTACCAGCTCCAACACCAAAACCTTCTAACCCATCTCCCTCACCAGCACCTTCTCCTAAGTCGGTGAAACAGACTCCACCACCATCAAAGTCCACCCCATCACCCCAACTACCTGTTCAGTCGCCATCACCTCTGCCACCAGTTGCCTCATCGCATCCACCTAAGCCAAATCAATCATCAGCACCTGCTCCTGAGCCAGTGATATCAACTCCACCACCACAGAAATCAACCACCCCATCGCCCTCACCACCTGTTCAGTCACCACCACCTCCACCACCAGTTGCCTCATCTCCTCCTCCAGTTTACTTGCCACCTCCACGAGTTTTTTCCCCACCACCTCCTGTCCACTCTCCACCTCCGCCAGTTTCCTCCTCACCACCACCACCAGTCTACTCACAACCTCCACCTATTTTCTCCCCACCACCACCAGTACACTCACCACCTCCGCCAGTTTCCTCCCCACCACCTCCTGTCCAGTCACCCCCTCCTTCAGTTTTCTCCCCACCACCACCAGTCTACTCACAACCTCCACCTATTTTCTCCCCACCACCACCAGTACACTCACCCCCTCCACCAGTTTCCTCTTCACCACCACCAGTCCACTCACCACCTCCGCCAGTTTCCTCCCCACCACCTCCTGTCCAGTCACCCCCTCCTCCAGTTTTCTCCCCACCGCCACCAGTCCACTCAACCCCTCCACCAGTTTCCTCCCCACCACCACCAGTCCACTCACCCCCTCCACCAGTTTCCTCCCCACTGCGACCAGTCCAATCACCACCTCCACCAGCTTCCTCCCAGACGCCACCAGTGCATTTACTCCCTCCACCAGTTTTCTCCCCACCACCACCAGTGCAATCTCCTCCACCACCAACTCCAGTCTTGTCTCCTCCACCTCCAGTGCATTCATTGCCACCATCAGCTCCATTAGAATCGCCACCACCAACCACATTTGATGACATCCCGCTCCCACCAAACTTGGGCTTCCAGTACGCATCCCCTCCGCCACCAATTTTCCCAGGCTATTAAAGTGAATACTGTCATCTTTTTTTGTAGTACTTTTTATTCATCATTAGTAGTAGAGCAAAAAAGACAATGTAGAAACATTATACTTTGTAAATTTCATACTGTAATTGTTTATAAGAAAATTCATATCTTTTATAAAATAAAAATGATCTTATGATCCCTTGTGTATGTTAATATTAGCTTTACTAGAATAAGTATTATTTAAAATATGCACTTTTGCTATGTTTGTTGTTTCATCCCGTTATTTATAAATAGAAATAATCACAACAAATAATAAAAGGAGAAAGCTTCCAAAAAGTAATGAGAAAGCCCCCTGTTCCCTATAGAGCAAACTAACAATAATTGATCTCAAATTTCATGAGATGTTACTATCACAAAAAAGAAAAACCACGGACATAAATGACATAAAAAGCCAGTAAGATAATTGAAAATAGTGTGAACACAGGAATTGATCTTATCAAATGCATTTTTATTTTACAAACTAGCAGAAAGGAAGAAAACAATAAAACAATAATCAATATTGCAAGTTCTTATAGAAGGAGAAGATTTCGGAAGTTGATTTAGTCAATCCAGATTTGCAGCTATCTCTCCTAATATTTAGAGATTCTAATTGTATAATTTATTTTCTATTATTAGCTAGTCTAGTTTACCACGTATAGACTCTTCTCCGTTATTAACTAAGTTTTCCATGCATAGACAAGTCTCTGTGTATATATAGACCTGTATTCTTCAGTTTAACATATAGAAAAGCATTCTCTCTTTTTAAAATTATCAATTCTACGTGGAAAACCTCATAACGCAAAAACAAGGGTGAGATTTGTTAAGTTGTGGACTCCAATTATTGTCATTTCACATAGCTGGTCGCGGATCAACCTTCGCGGTGAGGTCGCCGTGGGGGTTGGAAGGCGCAGGAGGCCCCCTTCCGGGGGATCCACCCTCAGACCAAAATTTCATTAAGGGCTGTTTTGAAATTTGTATTATTGGAAAATTCTGTTAAAGAATTCAAGTCCTTGTAAAATTCGATTTTATCTGAATTTATCTTATAAATAGACACCCGTCCTTAAGCTTTATTATTATCATCAAAAAGAGAGAAAGAGAGACTAGAGAAGATAGGAGTGCAATTTTCTCTTGTAAACCTTTTTTCATCATAGTAAATTACTGCAGCGACGAGAACGAATGTGGTCTCACATTGAAGCTAACCTCTATAAATCTTGCTTGTCTGGAGTGTTTATTTTTATTTCTTCAAATTGATTTCGATAGAATAGAATCAGGGTTTATAATTCTCAACAAGACTAACATTCTAGCCACACATCGGCCAATACCTTTGGCATTCCACTTTCTGGCAAAAATCCGGCCCCAAATGCTGGGTTTTTAGGCCATAGTTTTACATTTACAGTTACCTTGACTCTAAATTATCTCTAATACAATAATGAAATTTACATTAATATTCGTTCTTTTTAGGATAGCAGAAGGCACATGCAAATGAAACATCTGTTGCTCAATTGAACAGTGGAGTAGAACTACGTAAAACACTATTACATTAACTAAACATTCCTAAAGACCGGTCAACTGGGTAATGTAGCCAAAATAATTGTCAATTGTTGGGTAATCATTTAAGAGACATCTACAAATATATAATAAAATATTTTCACTGCCTCGGATCTCAAGACCATGGGCTATTAGCGTTTTCTTCATATTTGCGCTCATATCTATGAATCTCCGCTTCAAGAACATCCGTGATGCGAACCCACGTAGCAATTGAAGCTACAAAATCCATGACAAATTAGAGCAAACCTAAGAAAGCCAATAATCAACGTTGGAAAGAAAGTTCTACCCAATAAATTATTGAACCAAAGAACCAAGACAATTGCAACAATATCTTGACCCCGTGATCACAAAATTTATGAACCTTGAATTTTTTAATTCTACAAGAATTTAATTCTTGATAAGTTCGGAATTAATTTGATGAAGAACGAGAAAAAAAACAATATGCCTTGCAATAATATTTCTCAAATTGTGTGTATTTTTATAATGAATGCTATTTATATGGAACCCATAAAATCTAATTAAAAAGAGAATTAAACCTTAAAAGATATCATACAAGAGTTTTAACAAAAATAAAATTCTATGCAAATTTGAAATATACGCTTCCAGAATTGCACTATACGGCCGCATAGGCTTTCCTCATGCGGTCGCATAGACTAGTTGATGGCCTTCAATTGAGTTTCGGTAAGGGGTTATGCGGCCGCAAACTTAGTTACCCCATGTGGTCGCATAGGTCTTCATTTCAGTTCCCTAATCCGCTACTCGAACCAAGTTGATCCATCTTGTTCCGTCCTCCATATCTAATATGAAACTTATTCTTTTGCTTGTTGTAGTCGATGTTTCATCCACCACAGCTTGAACAAGTAATCTCATAACTTCTTTGACCTTCTTTGTTCGTGACTTAGCCATTGGTCCTTCCTCCATGATCAAAGGATCCCTGCCCTCGCTAGCTCTCGTACCATAAATCTCATCAATCCATTTCAATCTCAAATTTTATTGTTTCTTGTTCAAGTTCCCATAGTTTTGGTAAGAGTCTGAATCTCATGCTACATGTAATCTTGTTTAAGATTAGCTTTTACATACCTTTTTTTATTCTTGTATCTGTCTCATCTTTGTAGTAAGGTTGACAAGATAACCAAGTAATAAAAAAATCTAACGTTCTCCCGAAACTGTCAATACTTTCAGTACCTTGTCCTACATTGCAAATCATCATTAGATGTAGAAGATTGATGCATATTCATCCCCTAATTTGCACTAAATTGGCTATTGGTTGGGTTTAAGTCACAAATTTAGACATGATAACTGAGTAAGGGCTATATAAAGAGACATCTATGCAAGGTAATATGATTTAAAATGACACAACAAATACTTATTTTTTATAGTGATAGGTTGATTTGAGCATCGGAGGTCTCCGTTGGACAATCTTAGCATCACCTTAGACATGTGTTATTTTGTAGGTCAATACCAAAATAGAAAGCACATAGAAATTTACGCACATCTCTACGAGTTTTTCAAGAATTTGATGCTGTATCTGGATATGTGAAATTCCCATTGATAAGCTTGTCAAGAATTTGCAATGATCCAATTTCAACAAGGGGAGTAAACTCCCATTTGCCATGGTTCGAACGAGGCCAATACTCAGCCCACTACAAGGCCCAAGGCCGCAAAAAAAAAAAAAAAATGCATTTCAAGGGAACAGTTACCTTCAGGAACACGTCCAAGCAGATCGGAGTAAAAAAATAAATAAATAAAATTAAAGAACAAGGAAAAATCTCTCCAAAATTTCAGTGTGAATAAAAAATTCTATCTTTTTTCCAAATATTTTGGAAGTGAATGGCGGAGAACAGGACGAAATCGTCTGATGACAAAGTAAATCTCGTAGAGGAATCGCCATCCCCTGCACAGCCTTCTGGAGAGAATGAAAATAGTGATGGCGGTTGGGGTGGTTGGGGTTTTTCTCCATTTTCTTATCTATCGGATCTTCAGAAAGTTGCTACTGTCGCTGCCGAAGAGATCTCTCGCAATGTATGTCTACTGCACTTTTGAAGACGAATTTTTAATTTAACGGGCAAATACATTTATGTACAGTTATATCGAGTTTTTAGCTCATATTGCAAAGCTGTGTGCATAAAGAAAGAAAACCCTATTTGATCAAACTTCTTGTCCAAAATTAGGGCAAATTTTGGAGTTCTTTTATTTGGGAGAAAAAGAATATGTAAATCTACTGTTTTCTGGCATAGGTTTATTATATCAATAAATCTGGGAAGAACCAAAGATTCAGAACTGTCGAGTGTATTTATGCATCAGGATATATTAGAGACTATTTTCTGCAGTGTGTATGTTTTTAAAATCACTAAAAAGTTGCATCTTTGATTTTATCAGTTTGAGTGATATGTAGCTTTTATTCAGAATCTGGCTTAGTAGTTTCAGAGGAATACAGGTTTTGTTTAATAACTCAATTGTTAACAGTTGATGGTAGATTCTTTACTCTTTAAAAAACAAGAAAGCAATGATGGCAAAACTTTAATAAATATATATCATTAATGATCATGAGTTGCTGGGTAAATACATAAAATTATTCAATTCTCTTTCTGTCTACACAAATCACTTTTTTCTTAACAACAGGCTGCTGAGGTTGCTAAGAGCTTTACAGATGTGCAATCTACGGCTGAAGATTCAGAATCTTCAAAGGAGGATGGTACAGAAGCATCTGGTGTGGAAGATGAAAGTGAAGATGAGAATGTCAAACGACGCAAAGAAGCTCTGGACAAACTCGAGAAAGCTAGTGCAGATTCATTGCTTAGCCTGGTAAGTAATTTTTAGGTAAGATCTGTCAACTGTTAATTGCATTTCTGCTACAAGAGAATGCAGTAGGCACTCTTCTTTCCCGCACACGTTTTTCTCTATTTCCTCTATCCTAGCATACAAAACTTATTTTGCCCTTGTTTGAGCCCCATTATTTGGAAAGAATGAATTTTGAATAGTAGATTGACGGAGAATGTGTTGTTAAAAAATAAGGAAAAATTTTGGATTTACGTATAATATTATTTTATTGAAGAATGTGGTTGAAAAGAAGAAAGAGAAAAATGAATTTTTGAAATAATGGGGATCAAACATGGGCTTTATTTTAGATGTACCAATACATGTATGTTTTATTCTTAGTTATTCTTGATTGCTTTAAAGTTGATATAAAAGAGAGAATGCTAACAATGCTATCCTGTCAACAAATGCATATGAAAGATATGTGAGTTTCCGTTGGCCAGAAATCATTCTAAAGTCAGATGACACACACCAATTTCCTTGTGAACATGCAGGGTGTGAAGGTTTTTGATGATTCAGTGGATTCTCTAACTTCAGGAGCTTGGCAAGCATTAGGAAATGCATGGAAAGAGGGAGCCAATTTAGTTCAAAAGTATGTTTGAATAGTAGGCAGTTCTTCTCATATAGTTGCCCATTTGTAGCTTGTAGAATTTGGAAACTCATGTTTAATTCAGTTCATATTTCGATTTGATAAATATATCCTCTTGTTTCTATAAAACTGAACTAATACATAAATAAAGACTATGATGTTGGTGATCTTGGTTTCTGAATCCTCCCATCAATACTTTACTAGACCCAGACTTTGTAATTTATCTTGTCTGTTTCTAGACAAAAAGTTTGTTGAGTGTGGCTTAAACCAAAATGCCACTCGAAGCAAACGATTGTGTTTTCTGACATTTTCCAGGACGATGCCTTGGTTTTGTCTTGTGATCATGAGTTACAAACTCTGCAACCTGGTGCTGGTTGCTCTTTAGCTGGAACTGTCTATTTTTTATTTTTATATTTTTACTGTGCATCGGTGCACGCCATCCTTCTCTTTCTTCTTATGTTTCGCTGGTTGTTCTTTCAGCATGCTATCTATTTCTAATTAAGGAGGAAATTGAAATTTTTACTTGTTAATGCATTCTTTAGGTTAGCATGTGTTTTTGTGGGTGTTCACTGGTAAAGTCAAATTTTATGGGCAAGTCTGCTTTTGTAGATATAGGATTACTTTTAAAGGATCTCTTCAATTATAAAAGTAATGTATTTTTCCGTTTGAGTAATTTTATTTTCTACCTCTTCCAGGCTTGAGAACTCAGCTTCAAATTTTGCTGAATCAATTCAACATGGTGCTCTACCTGGGTCAACTGGTGCTGCTGCACCATCTCTAGTGGAGGTTTGAAACTGCATTTTTCTCTCTTCTTGAGTTTTCTGATATTTACAGTTGCACGTGTTTACAGACCGGAAAGGCTTTTACTGCAAAGGGAATACAAGTGCTTGAGCTAGTTGGCAAAGAAACTATGGATCTTTTGATTGCAGAAACTGGTATTGAAGTTGAGGGAAATACTCAGGAATCTGAGGGGAGAACAGATGAAGATCAACAGTTCGAAGAAGTCACATTTGAGCGATTCTTCTATATCTACGGAGGTCCAGAGCAGTTGGAGGTCACTCCGCTATTATTTTGTTGATGTTCGTCTTTATATGCTTAATTGTAGATCAACCTTATTTGTAAATCTTATCCCATGTTGACTCACAGGAGCTGGAGGCATTGTCTAACCATTATGCCTTGCTATCTAACCGAAGAAAGGCTAAGCTCTCAACTGAACAAAAAACTATATATGATGGAAAGTTAAAAGACATCCAGCGTGTTTTCAACTTGGGCGCCAAACTTGATGGAAACAGTACAGACTCAGGCAAAGGGAAGAAAGTAGAGGCTGAAACTGATGACAGCTCTGATGAATTGAAGAACTTACATGATTCCAGTGTTCGCAAGGCTGCTGAATTGTCTGTGGGGTAATTTTCCCTTCAATAGCATTTGTTTCATTTGGTCCATTAGGCCATCCTATCATCATGAGTGTTTACCGTGTGCAAGTGACATCATAGTGGGAAACTTGATTTATATGGAAAGTTAATATATATTTCATGTTTTATCTATTGGTTATTGTGGTATAGGGAGGGTGATCTTTATGGTTTGAAAAATCTGATTAGCAGAATGATAATGAAGGCGGTCTTACACAGAGATATCAGATGTTGACCACAGATTTTGCATGTCCCTTTCTTTTAGCTCTTGTATCTATCAGAAGCTTGGAAGTTGAAACGTGATTGTAATTATGGAACTAAAACGTCTTTTTGCCGTTGCAGTTTTGCAAGTTCTTTGGCTGGACTTGCTCCAAATGACATAATTCAAAGAACTGCTGGGAGACTGGATTCTCTTCATTCAGAGGGTGCTCACGTATGCAGATCAGGGTTTTACTTGTAACAGAAATCTTGTCGTAGGATAATTTCATGGTTACTCATTGGCTTTAATTTAAAATTTGTCCTGTCTTTACAGAGGCTTTCTGAAATGTGCTGTTGTGCGATAACTCAACTTTTGATGCTTGGGAAATCGATCATATCCAATGCAAACAGAGTTCGAGACCAAGAGATTTACGAGGAAACAGTGACGATTGCCTGGCCCGAAGATTCTGTTGAAAGAGCTAAGATAATCAGAATGCAAGCACTATCAATGACTGGAAAAATTGAATCAGTTTTCAACAGTTTCATTGAAGATATGTTGTTTTAGATCCTTTCCCTTTTTTTTTTCTGCCCGCAATAACAGTATTAGATAGTAGATCAATTTGCCTTCACTTTTGTATTTGAGCTTGTTTCTTATTTTCTTTTCATTAAGTGGTTGATATGGTTTGCTCAGGCATATCAGATATAACTGAAGCATATTCAGCAGCTGTTAAAAGTGCTATGGCTGATTCACAAGTTAACTCTCAGAAATCAATTCAGGAGAAGGCAAATACATTCTCAGAACAATTCCGTGCTGATCACAGTACAGCCTTGGGGAAAATTCAGGATGGATTACTGTACTTGCCTTATGTGGTTCTCTCTACCTCAATATCTGCTGCTTGAATGTCGAAAATGTTTATCCTGTGCAATTGCACACAGATCTTATTTGATCTATTTGCAAATTATGGTGTTATGATTGGTTTACCCTGTTATATTGCTCACTAGTTTCTCCTAGACTAAATATACTCTTCCAAAAAAAGAATTATCATCACTATTTGCTGTTCTTTTTCCTGCTGGTTTTTTCCGAGGGGAAGCAATAGGTAGTCGTGGGAGAAATTGACAAAGCAGTCACCAATTAATCGAACACAGGCCAAAATCTGCCTTAGAGGCTGAAAGACATCCCTGTGACTGAAACAGTCGGATTGAAACACAATTTGCAGGAATTCTTCTGCTGCATACAGAAGAGAGGAGGAAAGTTAGACGAAATGAGGCAAATCCAATGGGTTTTTTACTTTTGGCTTACGAAAAATGGGATTTCAGCTTTACATCGATCAGAGGATGGAAGCTGCAGGAGTGGTCAATTATCGGCTTAGTATTCTCCTTATGTTATGTAACCAACCATACAAGTATTCAGATATTGTATTTAATTATTATAAGATTTAGATTTGCTATAAGCTTTTGAATAGCTTTCAATATATTTCATTTTAGATGATTGATGGTCTAATGTCAAATGATTTCCCATCCATTTCTGTTGGAATTCCGAAATGCTAATGAATGTGAAACCAAGTTTCTTGATTTCTGTGGCTTAACTTCTAACAATTTTCTGTTGGAGAACCTTTAGATAAAACAGTTGATGGGAAATATCGCAGATTGTACTGTTAATTAACATTCATATGCTCTCATTCAAATTTACTTGGTGAATTCTAATTGAAATTTTACTTGGAAGTCCATTGGAAGTAAGAATTTGTGTTGGACTTGAAGAAAACATTTGGATGAAGATAATTGAGAGTTTGGAGTAAAGGACCCGAAAGTGGGCATCGCAGCTCTAAGGCAATTTTCGCACGACGCTGCGGCGTCACCTATCTCTTTCACCTCCTGCGCGATTTTTATTTAAGAACAGGAATTTTCTGCAATTAACTCAAGCAATGGAAATATTAGCGTATTCATTAAGAAAATTATAGAATTAAAAATAGAAGTCTCCGCTGCAATAATCAAGGAGAATGGTTGTAACAGTTATGAAGAATTGTTGTAGAATGGATTACGGAGAATTGTCGTATTTTTTAAGAATCTTAAGTACATATAGTTGATAGCTGCTATGTTAATTATCCTTCTTTGTCGGATTTCCATAGGTTTTTGTAGATGACGGAACTTTGTCTCATCTCTTTCAGGGTGTTCTCTGTGTTTCAAGTGAAACTAAATCGGACTATAAATTTTTTTTATAAGGTCAGTAGAGATGAAATACATCTTGGGTTCAGAAAAAAGTTTATCTGCTCAGCCCAATTGAGGTAAGAATAAGCAAAACAGTTTAGTTCCAGGAATTAAAAAAAAAAGATGAATTTGCTCCTAGTCATGGTTCCTGCCCATTGATTGCAGGTTTGGACTCTGGAAACTATGTTAGAGAGACCATTAGACGTTTAAAAGGAAGAAGACATGTCACGGGAGCTAAGGTTGTCTGGTGAGAAAAATGGATCAGTAAGTCGAGTTTTTACTGATGGTTTTTTAAGCAAACAAGAGGAGAGAAACAGAGTTTTCATATATATTCATGCTTCTGCACGGCTGAATGTATATATGTCATACTTGGATACAATTCAAAAATATTTTGACCGACAGCTATCTTACCTACTACCACTAAACCTACTTGACAATGCACTAACTTGTAGTAGGTCCAAACTAGGCTAACTTTACATCATTACATAAGTTAGACTTCAACCAAAAAAAATGTGACTAATGGTAACCAAAAATATTTGTTAAGTGACAACGAAAGTGTCACACACATGGCTGTCTTCAACATTTACAACGTCTGATAAAGAGAAGGTAAGAGAAAAGTATTTTCAATGCTGGATGATCGAACATAGCCCCTGGATGAAGTAAAAGAAACTTACAAAAGGCAAGTTGACACATTATTGGGATAGGTTCCATAATAAGACATTGTGATTTGTGTCCAGGTTCAATGTATATGTCAATAATTGATGAATTATTACAACGAATACATATGATTCATCGAACCTAATTGCCACTGTTACCTTAAAAAGGGGAATATCAATCTATCTCCAAACGTTTCAGCCATGGGAGAAGTGGATCCTGCATTCATCCAATCCCTTGAACACCAGCCCAAACTTGACATCACTGAAGCCGAAGGAATCCCGTTAATTGATCTTTCTCCATTGAATTCTTCTGATACTGGTGCTGAGTTTTCAAATTTGGTAGCTGAGATAGGTAATGCTTGCAAGGACTGGGGTTTTTTCCAGGTGATCAACCATGGAGTGCCATTAAAGTGTCGCGAAAAGATTGAATTAGCGGCAAGGAAATTCTTTGCTTTGTCGAAAGAGGAGAAGAAGAAGGTCGGTAGGGATGAAGTCAACCCTTTGGGATATTATGATACTGAGCACACTAAAAATGTTAGGGACTGGAAAGAAGTTTTTGATGTTACTGTAATGAATCCAACAATTATACCAGCTTCTCATGACCCTGAGGATAAGGAGCTTAAAGAGTTGATTAATCAGTGGCCTGAAAATCTTCCAAAATTAAGGTATGTTTAGATTGAGTGAAACTCCATAGAAATATTCAGAAATTTTAACACTAACGAAATTTCATTGTGTGTATGTATTGTACATATTTCATCACCTGTTTAGCCTGATTTCGAGAAGGACAAACCAATATATACTAGAAGATATAAATAAATAAATTTTGCTTTTCTGATTGTTTAAACTTTAAATGAAAATGACTATTCAATATAGTAGTAAGGTTATTGTTGGGGAAGTTCCAAGTTGGAGAGAGAAAATGAAACAAGTCCCTGCCATCCCCCATTTGCATCTGTATTGAGACTTGGATTTTCATCTTAAAAAGTCCCAAACTCTTATATGTTGGTTAATATTGTTATACTTGATCTCTCAAGACATTTCCAAGGTCCCCAAGTAAGAAGGGAATGGTGCGCTGAAGGCCATTTTTCAATAAGGCTAAAATTGACTTCCTAGAATAAAAGGAGACTTTATAAACGAAAAACATTTTTAAGTAGGCTCTTTTACTTTGACCATGTGGAAAAAGGCTTTAACAAAATCGTATGGTATCAAAGTTACACATTTTTGTAAGAAATGAAAAAATGAGTCTGATCTCAAGTGATGTGTTGAAAATATCAATAAATAAATGACAGACCCTTATCTTATCACTTAAAACTTTTAGTTAAAGTGGGATTCAGTGTACCGAATTACTTTCAGCGATCCAGATATAGCTCTATAAAGGTGATAACAAAATTTACGTGTGTTTGAAATTTAAGTGAGTTGCCTCTTGCAGGGAGGCTTGTGAAGAATATGCAGCAGAAATGGAAAAACTAGCTTACAAGATACTCGAACTCATTGCCTTAAGCTTAGGCTTGCCAAAAACTCGATTGAATGGCTTCTTTAAGGATAATACTAGCTATATCAGGCTCAATCACTATCCGCCATGCCCCTCTCCGCATTTAGTGCTTGGTGTGGGTCGACACAAGGATGCTGGTGCCTTGACAATCCTTGCTCAAGATGAGGTTGGAGGACTTGAAGTGAAGAGGAAAACAGATGGAGAGTGGATTCTTGTCAAACCTACTCCTAATGCTTATATTGTCAACGTTGGCGACATTATCCAGGTATCATTTCAGAATTTTGATATTTGATTTTTGCTGCAGTAGTTATTCAATTAATCCCGTTTTAATTTCTCTCAGTTTAGTTATGATTTAAGGAATCTTAAGGGCTTGCGCAAAATATAGGTTCTAGCCGCACATAAAAAAATTCTCAAGAAGGACCAGATTGAATAATTTTTCTGGTTCTTATATGGTTGCCTAATGCCATCTGTTACATGAATAATTATACAGGTTTGGAGCAATGATAAGTACGAGAGTGTGGAACATAGAGCGATGGTCAATTCTGAGAAGGAAAGATTTTCAATTCCATTCTTTGTGCATCCTTCACATTATACTTGGGTGGGACCCCTGGAGGAGCTGATAAACGAACAAAACCCTGCCAAGTACAAGGCTTATAACTTGGGAAAGTTTATTACCACCCGAAAACGCAGTAATTACAAGAAACTTGATGTCGAAAACATTCAAATATGTCATTTCCGGATTTAGACTGTTAGAGGAAGTTTCTTCTATTCATGGCCCATATGTACATTATAAGTGTTTGTGCGCGTGCGCGCTTATAACGTACATATGGGCCATCAATAGAAGAAACTTCCTCTACAAGTCTAAATCCACGCATGCACTTATAAACCTACAGCTTTGGCTCTCTTGTGTGAGCTTATGTCCTGGAATAAAATAAAATTTCTGAATCCTGGAATAGCAATCAGGTTTTGATTGAATTTGTTTCATGATAGAATTGGGCTTATTGTTCAAGTTCTACATATTGCTAATGGTGTAAAAACAAGAGGGCTGGCCCACTTCACTTTGACTAGATATAGCTGACATGTATTCTTGATTTTAGCCATTTCCGTATTGCTTTCTGGAGGATATGTATATGTAGCTTTCTTGCTCTTTTACAGGAATTGTTCACTAGAAGTTAGAAATCCTGTCTGTGCTTTATCTCAATAAAAATCACAATTTTCTTTATTTATTTGTAAGATTGCCAGGCAAATGCATTGTATGGCTTCTATTATACATAATAGATCTATAGAAAACAGTAAATTGACAAGTTCAACTATTACACTTTATGATTCAAACCATTGGACACCAAGATTTCACGGATTGAAGGCTCAGAGGTATTGTACCTTCTGTATTAACACAAAAATCCATATTCACCCAAGAACCCTCACAATCGCAGGTAACGTGCAGCTACTTCTATGGACTAGAAGAACTCAACACTACCATCAAAAGATCACACTCTTTCACTGGATTTCACAAAGAAAACTCACTATTAAAGAGTTACTCAAACCGGAGGAGTAAATGAAAGAGAAGACATAATACTCTAGAAAACCCTCAAGAAGATGAAGACCAAATGATAGAATTAATCTACGGTTTCAACCAAGGAGAGCATATATCGATATTGAGGAAGCTGTTGATCAACAGTCCAGAGTAATTTGCACCTTTAGTAATAAGGTAAAACAACCAAAGTCGCATTTACCAAACACGATTTCTATCTAGACTTGTATATTGGGCTTGGGTTTCACTGGGATCCTTTAGTTAACGTTATTGAGCAATAGATAGGAGCACGGGCCAAGCCCTTTTCATCATAGCCTAAAGAATTGGGTTGGATCTGGCATCACAGCCCCAGCAGCTTTCTTAGTTTATGCTGTCAGGAAGCAGTAAACATAATAGAAAACTACGAAAATTTTAAATCATATTTGGTCCCGTTTAGAAGCATTGCCTTTTTTGAATTTTATAGGCAGTAAACAGATGCACACTACTTAAATAAACACTTAAAAGGTGTTTTTAAGTGGGATCAAATTTGCTAACCATATACTATATCGACAGCAAGTAGTAGTCCCGTTGCATTCATCTAGTTGCCTGTCGAACCACTCTAGTGACTCAACCATTGTTGACCAAGCTCCGTATCTTTTAGTTGTTTCTTTTCAAAAATCATAAAATAGCTTTCTTGTTCTTGAGCATCTCAAGTTCAATAACTTTGTTCTTTTGTTCTCAAAAGACACAGATTGGGAAAAAAATAAGAAGAAGAACAAAGGTAGGTACCATCATACTATAGATTCCTTTGTTTACGGAGAAATTTTTTCTTCAAATAACTACAACGACGGAGGAACAACTGTTAACAACATGAGCTACCTTGAACCAATATATTGAATCAATTCAAAGAGAGGATGAGGAGGAGGAGGATCAATAATATATTGAGCAGTCAAAAATTAGGTTTTTTTAATGAAATACACAAGTTTATATATTACAAGAAAAGTAAACAAAAAGGAAATTTATAAAAGAAGGAAACTAAATATTATGAAATAATATTATATAAGGCTAACATAAACCACTAAGAAACTATTGCTTTTAAAAAAAATTGCCAGGATAATTAAGGAGAGTTGTAGTAGTTAAGATGAATTAATGTAGCGTCAATTTTGAAGAGTCGTTGAAGTAGTTAAAGGATTTAGTGAGAAGTAGATGAATTTAGGATGGAGGAGAAACATTTTATGCTAGCTTTCAACATTCTCGGGTCCATTTTTCGCATTTCCTTTTTTATTCCTGTTTCTGATAATTTACTCGATTCTTTGAACCTTCACTCAAACGAATGTTCTGATTTTCCTTGTGTTGTTCAGTTTGATTTTTTCTCGGTTTTACTTTTCCATGCCTTCTTGTTTATATTTATTTTCCTTTTGGGGTCACTTCAGCAGTGAGTTTTTGAATCTCTGCCACTGTTTTGATTTCTCAATTAGGTTTCTAAGTGAATGTAGTTGATAGCTTTACAAAATTCCCCAGAGAAGATTCAAAATTTCAAAGACCATAATTTTTGAGCTGTATGACCGTTGAATTGTGACTATCGTTTTTTGTTGGAGTTTTGTAGGTTTTGGGAGATGTCATTTAGAGATAAAGTTGAAGAGATTTTGAATTTTGCTCATAGAGAATAGATTTGAGAGCGAAAGAATCTATTATCTAAGCAAGGATTGTGACAACCGATGTGTTGAAACACGATACAAGGTTTAGTCGCACCTAATAATCCATGGTCGTAGGCCAGATGTACAGATTGGCTGTTGTTGAGAAAATTATGTTCCAGTGAATGAAAACATGTAGTGGAAGATGATTTGCCATTTGACAACTCAATGTATGGTGCACAATACATCTGGGATTCCACGTGCATATAATGATCGGTAAGTCGTGTCTTGATAACATGTGATAAAGATAAGGTAAGACAAAAATATTTCTAACATTGGATGATCGAACATAATCCCACCGATGAAGTGAAAGAGATAAAAGGATCAAATCACATTTTCATGGAGTCGCCAATTAAACTTCTTGTTCATCTTGTATGTATTAATATTATTAAATCACATTATCTAAAAGTTTAAACGACACGTTTATTTGTTTGATGTTATTTTTGACAAAAAATCTGACATGTACATTTCTTGAAAATGGGTAATGATGAGACTTGATTCTTTTGTGTGATTTGATACCAAATCAACTCACCCCGTCTTAAATTTTAAGTTATTAGATAAGGGACATTAATTTTAACTTATTTAAAGTTAGTCTTCAAGTATTTTTGGTCTTGGCCACATTCATATTGCTTTCTAAAGGCATTTGTAACTTTAATTCTCTTCAAGTAACAATGTTCTTTATATATTTGGCATTGTCACAAGTTTCATAGTTTATCACAAATTTTTACAAGATAATTTTCTGATGACTTCTTCGTCACATTTAGAGGGTGGAATGGAAATAGTCTGTAGGTGTCATTTTTTACATTGTCAACTTTTACAGGGCTGATTATCTGGCATAAAAAGATTGCAGGGGCCGCCGTTTAGGTGATCCCAATTCAGAAACTTACAAAGGGCAAGCAGAAAACATTACTTAGGATAAGGTTCCAAATTAAATATTGTGTCCAGGTTCAATGTACATGACAGTAATTAACATAGTATAACGTGTTTTGCACCAACTTTTCACTGTTACCTCAAAGAGATACTATCAAACTATCTTCAACAATTCAGCCATGGGAGAAGTGGATCCTGCTTTCATCCAAGCCCTTGAACATCAGCCTAAACTGGACATAACTGAAGCCGAAGGCATCCCATTAATCGATCTCTCCCCGCTGAATTCCTCTAATACAGATGCTGACTTGTCAAGTTTAGTAGCTGAGATAGGTGATGCTTGCAAGAACTGGGGGTTTTTCCAGGTGATCAACCATGGGGTGCCGTCAAAGTGTCGTGAAAGGATTGAATTAGTGGCGAGGAAATTCTTTGCTTTATCGAAAGAGGAGAAGAAGAAGGTCAGTAAAGATGAAGTCAACCCTTTGGGATATTACGATACTGAGCTTACTAAAAATGTCAGGGACTGGAGAGAAGTGTTCGATTTTACTTTAATGAATCCGGCAATTATACCAGCTTCTCCTGAGCCTGAGGATAAGGAACTTAAACAGTTGATTAATCAGTGGCCTGAATATCCTCCTGAATTAAGGTACCTTTAGATTGAATGGATATACTCTGATCGTCTAAACTTTTATATGAGGTAACCATCTGATATATAAGGTTAGTCATGGAAGTTCCAAGTTGGAGAGACAAAAATGAAACTAGTCCTTTTTTCCACAAACCACATTTATGTAGGCAAGATTTTATTTTTTTATTTTTAATTCAAAAATCCAATATACCTTCTCCCCATTATTATACTCAACCCACCCCACTCTTTTTCTTATTCAGTCCCCTAATACTGCCACTCCCTTGTGCATTTCCTCCATGTTACTCCATTTTGTTCCCCTGTGCCATTCCCCATTCGCGTACTCAGGACCACTCGAGATGTTACAGAATTCCTAGTCAAGAAAGGAAGAGTACAGCGAAGCTCGTTTCTAATAAGGTTAAATTAGATTTTCTAGTATAAAAGAAGACTTTCGAAACAAATTTTTTTTATAGGCTCTCACTTTGACCATGTTAACAGTGCTCTCTAAAAAAATTGGTCGTATTGTCCAAAGTTACAAATTTACAAAAGAATAATGAGTCCAACCTCATGTGATGTGTTGAATATATAAATAAATATGTGTAATCAACTACTGTTAATATGTATGCTTAACATCTACTGTAGAGCCCAATGATGAAGCCCCAATTTGACAGCCCATTTACTTGTATTGAGTGTGACCCGGTTTGGCCCCCTTATGTGTGCATTCTCGCATTTCTGTTATGCAACTTTGGTTCTATTAAATAAACTGGCTGAGATTGTGACACGTGGTAGTGGCTGGATCGTTGGATGCATGATGACTCTACATATTCGAGACTCTTCCATTTTGGCTGTGATTCGATTATTCTAGGGTTTGGCTCTCGTTGATATTTTTCTCTCTGTAGCTTTTCTCTCTTGATGAAAACCTATGATTTTTATCTGTAATCTTGAGGTTAGATAATCTTGGTGATGTCTTTGTATAGATTACAGTTCTGGTTATGATTCTTATGTTCTTGGTGAGTTGAAATTTGGGTTACTGTGTGTAATCTGTAAAAGAAGAGAAATAGGGGCAAAGAGTTGAGTAGGNCAGAGATCTGGGTTACTGTGTGTAATCTGTAAATGGGGAGAAATAGAGAGATTTGGGCTGAGGGTTTGAGTCGAGTGATTCTTTTGGGTCTCTGATCTGTACTTGATAAACTTTGTTGGTTTCTAGTGGATTAGAGCGATAATCACTTCGGAGTATGCTCAACGGGTGAGTAGCCATTTTTGTGGTGAACATCCGGGCCTAAGGGTGAAAAATCGTTTGTGTTGTTTTTGTTCTTGTTATTTTGGTTATTCTTGGGACTGTTTAGTACCAACAACTACTCTTAACAATCCAGTTATATAGCCCTGGAAAAAGGTATTATAACTCTGTTATCATAATTTGTGTGTGTTTAAACTTTAATTGAATTGCCTCTTTGCAGGGATGCATGTGAAGAGTATGCTGCAGAAATGGAAAAACAAGCTTACAAGTTACTCGAACTCATGGCCTTGAGCTTAGGCTTGCGGAAAACTCGATTGAATGGCTTCTTTAAGGATAACAATAGCTATGCCAGGCTCAATCACTATCCACCATGCCACGTTCCTCATTTAGTGCTTGGTCTTGGTCGACACAAGGATGGCGGTGCTGTGACCATCCTTGCTCAAGACGATGTTGGAGGACTTGAAGTGAAGAGGAAAACAGATGGAGAGTGGATTTTTGTCAAACCTACACCTAATGCTTTTATCGTCAATGTTGGTGACGTAATGCAGGTATCACATATGTATTTTGACATAGGATTTTTGTTGCTGTTGTCATTTCACTTAATCCCATTTTACGTTTCTCCCTGTATGGTTACGTATTAAGGATAATGTTGAAGAGAAACTCTTGGTTATAATCATAGTCCACAGACGAATAAAAAGGACTTGCACAAAATATAGGTTCTAGTCCCAAAATGAAATTTCTTAAGAAGGGTCAAGTTGGAGAGTTAAAACAAAAATAGCCCTACTCATTCATTTCCTTCGGAATGGTCTCACTTTAGTTAATATCGAAAAATACCCTGCTACACTCTCTCCGCCTTCCCTGTGTTGCATCCTAGCCCCCCTTTGATTTATGTAGTTCCGTTGGCAGATGGTGGGGGACAGAGTAGAGGTGGTGGTTCTGGTATTTGTTGGGTTGTTTCGAATAAGGGTGGGGTGGTGTTGAAGAGTTCTTGTTTAATGGTTGCCTAATTTCATTTCTAACAAGATTGCTTAAACAGGTTTGGAGTAATGATGAGTACGAGAGTGTAGAGCACAGGGTGATGGTCAATTCTGAGAAGGAAAGATTCTCATTTCCATTCTTCTTCTCTCCTGCACATTCCACTTGGGTGGAACCCCTGGAGGAGCTGATAAACAAAGATAATCCTGCCAAATACAAGGCTTATAACTGGGGAAAGTTTTACGCGAATAGAAGGCGCAGTAATATCAAGAACCTTGGTGTCGAAAACATTCAAATTTATCATTTCAGGATTTAGACTTTAGAGCAAGTTACTTGTGTCCATATCCCATATGAATAATGTAAGTGCTTACAAACCTACAGCTTTGGTTTCTTGTTTAAGCTTATTTTCTGTGAATAAATAAACTTTTCAGAAACATCAGACACAAATTCAATCCAATTTTCTTCAAGGCACTTCAGTTATCATGTTGAGGCAATATTGGCTCTCGCCAGCAGCATGATAGGAATTTCTAGCGAATTTGTACCACAATAAAATTATGCTGCTTATTTAACTCGTACATATTGCTCTTTATGGGAAAAAAAAATGTTTCCGTACTAAACCCCTGTTAAAAATTGAGGAGATCTCTTAAAAAGGACTTGCGACTAATAATGCATGGTTACTTTTGATGACGTTGGATTACTCTTTTTAATCTCTTTTAAACCGAAAAATGAAAAGATACTATTGGGTAAAAAACCTGGATGGGCCCCAAACTTCACACCATGCACGAAAAATTCGTTAGACCCTAAAATTGATCATAGTTATGGTGTCTGCCCATATAGCAGGATTGGACACTGGCAACTATGTGAGTGAGACCGTCATATACACACATGTCGGGGAGCTAAGGTTGTCTGTCAACAAATATGGATAGTAAGTCAAGTCTTCATATTATCCGACAAAGGCAAGATAAGACATAAGTATATCCTACGATGAATGAACGAACGTAAACCGCAAATGAAGTGAAATAGATAAAAAGGATCTGATAACATGGTCATGATTACCAAGCCAATTGAGCTTCTTGCTCAACTTCTAGATACTGCTAACAGCACATATAGCTTTCTGGAGGACATGTACAAGTAATTTTTCCTGGTATTTTGCAGGATTTGTTCACCAGGAGTTTAAAATCCCTTCATGTATCAGCTCAATAAAAACATAATTCTTTATTTATCTGTATTGTTGGCATTTTTATTACTGTCTCGGTTTATCAAAGATTAGTATGAGATAATATTGTAATGACAATCTTAATCAAATTTAAAGGGTTGCAATCCAAACACAAGATATGATTATTTTTTTTCGTGGCTAAAGCCACCGAGTGATGGGCGTGGGTTTTTAAGCAGGGGCGGACCCACATGGGTCATGTGGGTTCAA
>CAIGRT010186785.1:0-12882 GCA_903798405.1 Fraxinus platypoda | reverse complement strand
TTTATTACTTTTATTGATGATTGCTCTAGGTATACTTATGTATATTTGTTAAAATATAAATATGAAACTTTTAGTGCTTTTAAAACATATAAAATTGAAGTTGAAAATCAATTAGAAAGGAAACTAAAAACTCTAAGATGCGATAGATGTGGAGAATATTTTCTAAAGAATTCAATATGTTTTGTAAACAAAATGGAATAATCCATCAATGTTCTGCACTACGAACACCAGAATAAAATGGTCTAATAGAAAGAAAGAATAGGACATTCTTAGAAATGATAAATGCCATGTTATTGAATTCTGAATTATCATATAACTTATGGGGTGAAACTTTACTTAGTGCTTGTCATATAGTAAATATGATTTATTTGAAAAAGAATAAAGTTTCTCCATATGAAATATAGAAAGATAGAAAATCAAATATTAATTATTTTAAAGTGTGGGGGCGTCTTGCTTATTACAAGAATACGAATCCTAAGAGAACTAAATTAGGTCCTATAGGTATTAAATGTGCATTTGTGAGATATTATTTAAATAGCAAGGCTTATAGGTTACTAAACTTAGAATAAAATGTTTTAATATAATCAAGGAATGTGGAGTTTTTTGAGAATGTATTGGCAACAAGAAATTCTCAAAATGAAACTTATCTAGACATTCCAACTTATAAAGAATCATAAGAAGAGACATCTACAAGAGATGTTGAAAGTGAACCTTGAAGAAGTAAGAGAGTTAGAAAAGAAAAAGGTCTAGAATCGGATGAATTGGATTCCCAACTTAATTCTTTCTACTTAGTGGAAGGAGATATTGTAAGAATAATTCCTTTTATTCTTCAAGTCAAAAGTGATCCTAAAACCTATAAGGAAGCAATGTTTTTCAGAGATTGCATATTTTGGAAAGAGACGATAAATAATGAAATTGATTCTATTATTTCAAATAACACTTGGAAAATAGTTGATTTACCAAACTGTTCTAAATCCATTGGTTGTAAATTGGTGTTTAGAAGAAAATATAATTCTCGAACACTCAATACCTATAAAGCTAGATTAGTAGCTAAAGGGTATCGTCAACATGAAGGAATAGATTACTTTGACACATATGCACCTGTGGCTAGGATAACCTCGATAAGGATCTTGTTTGCTAGTGCATCTATCTATGATTTATATGTTCATCAAATGGATGTAGAGACGACATTCTTAAATGGAAATCTCAAAGAGGAGGTTTATATGGAACAATCAGAAGGATTTGTTCGACCGGAAAATGAACATAAGGTGTGCAAACTATCAAATCCTTATATGGATTAAAATAAGTCCCTAAAAAATGGCATGAAAAATTTGACTTTAAAGTAATGTCAAATGGTTTTAATCACAATTTGGTAGACAAATGTCTATATACTAAAGTAAATGATAATATAATCACATTAATATGTCTATATGTTGATCATTAGCAATAATATAGATGGTATCAAAGAAACACAGATGTTTCTATCCTCCATGTTCAAAATTGATAGATCTTGGACAAGTAGATACCATTTTTGGTATCAAAGTTAGAAAGAATAGTAGCTAAAGGGTATCGTCAACAGGAAGGAATAAATTACTTTGACACATATGCACATGTGGCTAGGATAATCTCAATAAGGATCTTGTTGGCACTAGCATCTATCTATGATTTACATGTTCATCAAATGGATGTAAACACGACATTCTTAAATGGAAATCTCAAAGAGGAGGTTTATATGGAACAAACAAACAAGTTTGTTCGACCGGAAAATGAACATAAGGTGTGCAAACAAATCAAATCCTTATATAGATTAAAATAAGCCCCTACAAAGTGGCATGAGAAATTTGACTTTAAAGTAATGTCAAATAGTTTTAATCACAATCTGGTAGACAAATGTCTATATACTAAAGTAAATGATAATATAATCACATTAATATGTCTATATGTTGATGATATGTTGATCATTAGCGATAGTATAGATGGTATCAAAGAAACAAAGATGTTTCTATCCTCCATGTTCAAAATTGAAAGATCTTGGACAAGTAGATACCATTCTTGGTATCAAAGTTAGAAAGAATAGTGGGGGTTTTACATTGAGCCAATCACATTATATTGAAAATGTGATAAATAAGTTCAAACACTTGACTATTAAAGAGGCTAATATCCCATTAGATCCAAGTATCAAATTGATAAAGAACGATAGTAGAGAAATGGCTCAAATAGAATATGCAAGTGCAATTGGAAGTCTTGTGTACGCAGCACAATGTATAAGAACTGATGTAGCATTTTCCATGAGTAAACTAAGTAGGTTTACTAGTAATCCAAGTTCTGAACATTGGAAGGCCATCGGTAGGGTTCTTGGTTATTTAAAAAAAACCAAAAACCTTGGACTACAATATACAAAGTTTCCTAAAATCTTGGAAGGATATACTGACGCTAGTTAGATATCAAGTGCAGGAGAAAATAAGTTAACTTCAGGTTGGGTATTTACTCTTGGAGGAGGTGCAATTTCTTGGAAGCCTAAGAAACAAACTTGCATTATTCACTCAACAATGGAGTTGGAATTTGTAGCATTGGCCGAAATTGGAAAAGAGGTTGAGTGGCTAAGAGATTTGTTATATGAAATACCTTTAGACATAAATGATATTTATTCAATACCTATCTTGTGTGACACTCAAGCTACTCTTGCCCGAGCTTATAACGAAGTATATAATGGAAAGTCTAGACACATGAGTTTAAAACACGACTATGTAAGGAAATTAATAAAACATGAAATAATTTCTCTTACACATGTTAAGTCTAGTGAGAACTTAGCTGATCCGTTTACTAAACCTCTCACGAGAGAATTAGTAAGATTGACATCAAGTAGGATGAGGTTGAAACTCCTTAATTAAATCCACCAATGATAGCAACCCTACAAAAAATATACTAAACAAGTATATTTAAGTTCAAAGGGTAATAATAAATCATTCGATAAGTGGATGGATTTCAACACTATTAAATTTATTAAACCCTATCTTTGGTAAATAGTGTTGGTTTTTACTATTGGAGGGATGAGTTAAAATTAAAACTCTTAATGAAGTTCGGTACATGGTACAAGTTTCTCTAAAAGTAATAAAGATACTGGAAGAACTTCACCTATGTAAGCTTTAAGGTAGGGTCGCCTCATTAGAGGTTGGAGTTGTCTCTCTTTGAAAGTTCAAAAAAAAAAAAAGGATAAGTGCAATGCCATATTAGCACTAACCGAGTTAGAAGAATTCATGGATGGATGAATTGTGGAAGAATGAAAAGAAAAAAAAAAACAAAAAAATAGAATATGACTCCATGAAAATGGCCTATACGACCGTATAAGCCTTTTATGCATATGATCGCATAAACGCGATTAGAAAATTCAGAGCTAGCCAATGTTATAACTATGCGACCGCATAATTATAGCCTATGTGGTCGCATAGTTATAAAATGTGATCGTTGGCTGGGCTTTTTCGAATTTTCTGGTGGTTGATTGATGAAGTATTACACCTCTTGATTTGAGCTTGGAACTACTTCATGAGGGATGGTTGAAACCTATAAATATATGTTGTGCACATAAAAATGTATATTGATTATTCATCCAATTTTTTGAGAGAAAATCTTGTCCATTTACATAATCATTTTTTTCCCACTTGTTCATTTAAAGATTCACTTTACTTTTGGTGATCTTCATAAGACTTGTTTAATCCTACAAACTATTTTCCATTAAATCCTTAAAAACATTATAGAGGAGGCAAATATCGTTTGATGACAACGATATTATCTTCGTGTTATATTCATCATTTTCTTCTCCTTTGTTTTTTCTCCATTGCTGTATTTATTTTTTCATAACATTTAGAGGTAATGTTTTTTATCTTTATTTCTTGACATCTGAGTCCACATTCTTTCAAGTATATATTAGTCTTCAGTTCACAGTTTGTGTCCATTTAATCCTATTTTTATTGAAAAATGATTTAGCAGTTCGAAAAATTCTGGACAAAGAGTACTCATAGTTTTGTCTCAATCAAACAGGATTCTAAATAGTTTGAGTTTGATTTTATTGTCTTTTCAGTTTGTTGTACATTTATATTTCTATTTGTTATTGTAATAAAACAAATTCTATCGTTTCCCCACAATTTAAAGATAATTATTGTAGGTTTATTTTATTTTATTTTGTGAACTGAGATTGAATGTTAGAAATATTATGATGACAAGTGTATAAGTGATCATATTTTATTTCACATTTCATTTTAATTGCGAAACTCCTATTTGAGTTTTTCCTATCTTGAACAAGCATATGATGTCATGTAAGAATGCACGTAAATTAGTTGGAACTATGCATACTTGTACTGTACAATAATAAAAGTTGTCGAGACCCTTAATGGTCCGTACGGTGAGATTCAACCACCATCAATCCACTCGTCATTAATTCCCTGTTTCGTGAATTTTGTTACCCAATTGTCAATTGATATCTAGTAATAGCAAGTTATCTAATCACACCAACATTATCCCATCATTTTTAACCCCAAGCCAAGCCAAGATCCAAGCAGTGGCATTTGACTTTTCACTTGTTATCAACCACTTTATTATGATGGAATGGTGACAGCAGTTGATTGGATGGAAAAATTGACTGTTTTTTAAACAGTTTAATGATAGAATACCAAGTGTCATTTTTTCAAGGAAGATGGCAAGAAATTCTAGCAATGTAGCATGGTTCTATTCTGATATACTAACTGGTAAGTACACTGTTCCTTTAACTCCATGTCAAGAAAATTTCTCCTCTCTTTCTAACATCAAGCAATACAACTAGATGGCTACCAGGGAGAGGCAGCCTCGCCAGCCTTCATTCTCTTCCTCTCTTCTCGACTCTATTTATCAGTCCTTCGACGAGCAAGAAATGGATCATTTTGATCTTCACAGAAAAAACAATGCCGTACAAGTTGAAAATGAAATCCGAAGTTTTCGACGAGCAATCATGATTGAAAAATGGATGGAAAATTACAGAAGCAGCAGCAAAGTTCCAACTCCAAGGTATTTCGCATCCAATTCAGGCTCATCAACAGATTCAAGCATGTTTTCATCTTCCAAATCCACACCAAAATTATCAGCTGTTTACTTTGATCAGAAACAGAAACAGAAACAGCAGCAAGATCAAATACCTGTCATAGAGAAACCTGGAAAGATTTTACAGCCTGAGAAAAAATCGAATCGCCAAGGTAGATTCACTAAAACAAAATTAAGTGCATTGAAGATTTATGGAAATTTGAAGAAGGTAAAAGAGCCGATTTCGCCAGGCTGTAAAATTACCAACTTTTTGAATTCCATTTTCAGCCCAAGAAAGTTGAAGAAAAGTCAGGTTATGGAGGAATGGAGTTCAGTAAGGAAGTCTAGATCAATGAAAGACACAACAACATGTTCATTGGCTTCAAGATCTTGCTTAAGGAAAACACCACGAGGTAATAAATCGAAAAGGTCTGTTAGATTTTGCCCCGTTAGTGAGGTTGTTGATGAAGATTCTCCACGTGTCCCTTATCAGTATACAAAAACTCATCTCTCGAGCAAAGGTTCAAGTTCAACCCGACCATGGAAAAGTGAATATGGTTATGATTATTCAAGTACTGCACCAATATCAAGTGTTGGCAGCCACTTCATCAAGAAAAATATCGAGAGTTCGAGACTTGAAGATGTGAAAATTTTGAGTAAACAGGGATTCGGAGATCAATTTTATGAAAATGAGAGTGATTTGGATAATAAGAGTTGTACTAGTTCTGATCTTTTTGAGCTTGATCACACTGTCAGGTTTGGAATTGGAGCATATGAAGAAGAATTGCCAGTGTATGGAACCACAAGTCTCAAGGCAATTGCCAGTGGATTTGTTATGTAGTTAAAATAATTGACACTTGATGTATATTATCAAATGTACACTTGAGCATTGAAGCACATTTCTTCTATTGAATGTCACTCTAAATTTGTATCATATTGTTGTCAAATTTCTATACTTTCACTCGATAATCAGCAGCTAATTCAACTCGGTAGCAGACGCTTGAAAAGTCACATAATTTATGTTCTTATTCGACTGGATTTAGTGAGCTTTGTTTTGTTCTAAGAAATCGCTTATACTTTTGTTTCAATCAAATCACTGAGCCTGCAAGATGGAAAAAATAAATAAACACACGACATTGGTGCAGAATGAGATAGACGGTTAAACTGTACCTAGTTTTAAAATTCATATGATGCAAGGTGTGAGATTTACATGGGTTTTTTTTGTCCCATGGTTGGAACATCAATTCACTTAATCATAAGGGGTCATCATTTCAAATCTTATACATCATGGACATGTGTGGCGTACAATATAGATAAGATTTTTCGTTCATTTCATTTTAAGCCACTGTTTGGTCCGGATTAAAACTTGATTTTAATCCAAGTCAAAGTCAAACAATCAATATTAACCACACATTTGATGGGTCCCACAACTTTTCAACCATACATTTCAAAAACTTCTATCACAATCTACTAAAAATCTAATTTGAATCCCCACCAAACACCCTCTAAATATATCTTATGAGTCAGAACAATGTTATATATCCCATTGTCCTTTGGGAAGTTGAACATTTCATTGTCACAATTATAATTATCAAGAGATCAACAGAAAAAGAAAGATGGTGCCTCAATTGCAATGATAGTAATAGGTACTTCTTTATTTGGATTGAAGAAAAAATGATAACCCTTTTGCTTTTCAAGATTAGCAAGTTAGCCTTGGATTAAAAAAAATATTTATAATCTCCTAGTTCATGTGTCAATTTATTAATTATATTTTAAATCAATGTTGCTTTAGTTTTGGGATCCCCAACTTAATGGAAGAAAGGAAGAGCAAAAAGTCTTTTGTGGACAAAAGTGACTATGATGATGTTGTCTACTAAATGATTGAATTAGAGATGAAATGTATATTTAGAATAGTCAAAAAAGAAAAAAGATTGAGAAATCGACGTGAGAGGGGAGAAATAGACAAATGTCAAAAAAATACGAATAATCAGATTTAGCTAGAGTAATCATTGACGATAAAATTTAAATAATTACTCATGATTTCTTTTAGTATTTTAAACTTTTAGATGAACTTGTTTGACGTGGTATAGGAGCCACACAAAAAAGATAATGTTCAGAATCTCCGTAATTCATATATGAAATATTTTGGATGTATCAAACATTTGATCTAACAATCTAAGACATGAAGGGTTGTGTTGAACACCCAACTTGGGTTTTCACTTATATAATTCAACATCAGCAGGATCGATGCAAATTCAAAAACGAGGGACACGTGAAAATTTATATGTTATTCTATCTAAATGTAATCTTGTATTGAACAATAAATAGTCGATCTTCTCCCTTTCATTTTTCCCATCTGAAAGAATGAAATCCTTTGTCACTTTAATTATTGTCCAAACTGATACATTATTAACCAGAATAATTGTCAAGAAACAGAAGATACGAGGAAAAATATGCATGTTTGTGTCCAACAAGAGTGAGAGAAAGAGGGTCAATCCAAGAAACATTGTCACAAATGCACACCAAAATACAGAATTTTTTTTGATATTAAGATCTTAGTGGGCATACAAAAGACCCCATTACGAACCTCATATGTCAAAATACTACGAGTTTGACATGATAGCTCACATGCAATTAATCCAACTTTTTCTCCAAGAAAAAGTAGATTTTCAAACATATTTTGGTAGTAGATTAGAAACCATCAAAATTCAAAGAAATTGCACAAAAGTTTAATGTTTGTAGCATTTGATGGGAACTTCATTTTCGTATTTTTCAAGAATTGAATAGCTAATAAGAAATTATGTTTTTAAAGATAATTTAATCCATACAAAAGTCAAAATATCGAGATATCTTCGATACTCAGAATGAACTATGTTTGATAAAATTAAAAAAGAAAAAGAAAAAGTGAGAGACATTATTTATGTATATGTTGACGAACTTCAATGTGACAAACACATGGTCAATGTGTTCATGGGGGAATTCACTTTCTTGAGCTGATAAAATAGTGCCGTGATAATTTTCACTATTACTTAAAAGTGGTTCACAATCCAATTGTTGACGGATCTATGCAGTACCAAGCTAACAATTTTGAAAAGAAAAAGATTTAGTTTGGCGGTTTTTGCTAACAATTTTGACGCTGCAATTTTCTTTTCAACACTCAGTAACTTGACGAACTCAACTAGTGATCAAGTACTTAATTAGCTCGACCACCCTGGAAAATACTCAAGCTGGGAGGGTACTAGCTTGACAAACACCACAAAATAGTTTAGTCGTGCGCTTTTTACGGGAGGAAAAATATAATGATGACGAGTTTCAATTAGGTAAATTGATTGTGTCATATATCGAAGGTATTTTAAAAGAAAAGATTTAAATATGTTTAACTTTCACTTTAATGTTTAAAAGTGGACCATTTTGAAAATTTCAAGAAAACAAATTATATTGATTTTATAAGTAGACCCAACGTCCTGAATCATAAATTCAATTCCTTTTGAATTATATCCTTTCTAATTTTATTATTTTCTAAAATGGTGCATCAAAAGAACCCTAAATGATCCTATGTTATTTCTGTGCCTTGTTGAAAATGGTTGATGTAGTACTAAGTGAAAAAGGAGAAAATAAAAATTCTACAAAGCCTAACTTGTATACTATTGAGGATGAAATCCATTCTTGTTTGTTAGGTGTTTGTTAGGTCACGTGATTGCTCGCCCAATTTTAATAGGTTGTTAATGCTATGCATCGTATGATATAAAAAAGAAACCATGTAGCGGAGGTTCCAAAGCTTTTAATATAGTGTATATTACACCAAAACCTTTAAATCGTAGCAAATAGTTCCGAAACTTATCAAAATTGAAGTGTGGAAAGACCTTTGGATGGTTTTCATCCAAAAACCCATTAAATGACCAAACGTCAATATTTGACCATAATCTGATCAATTTTAAAAAGCCCGAAAATATTCTTTTAAACTTTAATTAACTAAAAAATAATATTTTTTATCGAAAGCCCTAAATCTTTAAAAAATATGCACTGCGATCCCAAATCTTTAATAAATGTATGCCGAAATAACCACTATACGGATTCACACAAGTCTTGATGTAAATAAAAAGGAAAATTGCAGTAGAAGTCCCTAACCTTTTCAATTTTTGTAGACTTTACCATAACCTTCAATTTGTGCTAACAGTTGTTCCTAACCTTCCAAAAATATGCATCAGAAGTCCAAATGGATGGAATCCGTTAACTTTTCCGTTACTTGACCAAAAAAGTGGATTTTAATCAATTTTGACCAAAATAATAGAGTAAAATGGTAATTTTAAAATGACCACATTAAATAAATAAACAAAAAAATAATAAAAAATAAAATAAGAAATTTGTTGTCAAAAAATACACATTATTTCCAAGATCATTCAACCTCTACTATTTTTACTTGAAGGGGTTGGGTTCCTAGAATCACTCGAATGACTTTATATACGCATGCGATGTTATTCCTTGAAATGCTTCTTTAATGTATCATTTCTTGTAACCTTTTGAGTTAATAGTACTTTTAATTTGCAGTTAATGACAACTAATAATATTATAATACAACACACCACCTGAAATATTTATATAAAAGACAAGTTCACTTACCCAACCAAGCATTTTGAGCGGAAGTGACAAAAAATGAGGTAATGGATAGACTAAGACAAAGACAAGGGCTAAATAACTTTTATCATGAAAACTAACAAATTGATTAGAGTGCAATGGTAAACATTCGATACAAGAGTTAATGTAATATTGTGCTTGTAGTGGAGAAATCGATTGTCTGAAAACGTTTCATCTATATTTAGCGGAATGTTGTCGACAAAATCGTGCCAAATCCTATACTTGTGCGCTTTTCCTTCATTTCCTTGGTTAAATGAGTTGGGGTTAATTTCCTAAAAATCGTGCCAATTGCATCTTCCATGATCTCAGTCACTAACTCCATCTTCTGATCATTCTACATATCTCATGTGTTAAAATAGTCTTAATATTCTCATGTATTATTGTACTTCACGTACCATGTTTTGACAAAGAATCATGCTACATGTACACTAATTTTTATATCATCATTTACATCGTGCTACATAGCAGCATCACATTGGACAGTTTTTTTTAAAAAAAAACACACTTTTCCACCAATGCCTTTTTTTTGAAAGCAATGGAGTGTTAACAATAATGTCAAACTTTTAATGTACATCTAGCATTGTTGTTTGACAAAGCACAATTTACATACAATATTTTATCAAAATAAATAAATAAATAAATTTTTTCTGTTCTTTATAAACAATGAAAAATATATCCTCTTAATGGTAAATAGCTTGGTAATATCAAGATTCCTCTAGTTGACCCCTTAGTATGTAGATATTTCAACTGGTGCTGCAGAGTTTTAATGTTTTAGAGAGAGATTGTGGCTTCTATAATTAGCTTGTTGCGGTGATGGACCATAAAATTAAGCCCTGCGAAAAATAATGTGAGATTGGACAAAGATAGGTCAATGTGTATTAAAACAACAAAATGTGGATACACATTAGAGAAAACACTTGATTTTGGGAAATACAAAACCAATTATTTTTCAACCATGCTACATGTACAATTGAGGATATCACGTGAGACCCGCATGCATGTGAGAAGTTGTCAACCTCCATTGTTAACCATCCATTGTACAAATGGAATTACCCATTATTTTTCTTTTTGGTTACAGATATTTTGTTTGGTTTTTAGTTGGTGGAAGAGAGTTAGAGAGATGGTTCAAATATTGACTTTGTAACAAAAAATAATTGGCTTCATACGGGACATGATTTAGATAGCCAAAAAGGCAACAACTATTTGTTAGTTCCTTTCTCATTTCTTCACTATTTCCTCCTCCGATGGACATTTTAGATAATTCATCAAACACCAAAATATTTCTTACAAGTTAAGACAACCCGTCCCAAATCACTCTAATGGACCCGATACGTAGCGTGCGCCGATGGTAAATATCAACTAAAAAACAACCAGAATAATAATCAATTTCCTCAAACCACCTGAACAATAATTTTTTTGAAAAACCACCTTTATAAAAATTTTGACAAAGTTTCATTTGTAATATGGACTAAAACCACCTGAACAATAATCAATTTCCTCAAACATGTACATATAATTTAAAATAGGCTACACCAACCCTTCAAAACACAAACTAATCAAAATAAAATATTGACAAATCGACATTTACTATTATTTACAAACAAAAGTCTCCAAATGCACTAAAGATAACAAATATACAGCGAGCCCATGCCATGGATACATAAATTACAAATTAACTTTTTTGACAAAAGATGCATGTATCCCAAAAGAAATGTGAACTATATAAACTGATGAAATGACTTATACAACCAGGGGCGGATCCAAGAATTCTACGTGCACGGGCTAAACAGTGGTATCGTTAGCTCAGTCGTCGGGCTCGGCCCATAGGTGGCTCCGACTTGTGTCGGGACAAACCCTAGCATAAGCCGAGCGGACATTTTCGACGAGCAACTAGTGGACGACACAACAATAACAATCATTAAGCCGACAAGACAACAACAACTATTAAGTCAACAAGACAACAATTCAACAGCAATTAATTGACTAATTTGCCGACAAGGCAACAATAGTCAATTTCATTATTTTGTCGACAAGGCAACAAATAGTGAGATGAGGACTTACTATGGAGTATATTCGAGCTTTTCCTACATGTCTGCATCTTCACTTTGGAAAATATACTGCACCTTCGAAATTTAAAAATAATTCAATGGCGCCGGTTGACAATGAAGAGGAATTTTGCATTAGAACGAACTATGGAGCATGCATTAAAAATTCTCTTCGACTCAACAAAATATTGAGAAATCGATTCAAAGAAAAATCCAAAAATAATAACTTTTACTTAAAAAAAATAAATATGCGACCTCCAGGCTAGTTTGCTGCTTAAGATAAACAAAGAAGGTACCAATTATTATAAAACTAATTGTTTACTTACCCACCCAAGTGACCCAACTGAAAGTCGAAATTCCCTTTTTGATTTTCCCATTTCCGTTCAATAATTTTCCAGAAGTTTTACGAGTGATTGAGAAAGGATACACTTGATTTTTGTAATGAGCGCTTTCATCAATCTCTTCATTAAATACGAATTGATAAAAGTAAACAAATACGGGGAAAAAAAAAGAGATATAATGGCCGAATGTACAAAATAAATAAATTAAAAACTAAAAACTGAAATACAAAAACAAACAAAGAAATTACTAAAATGATGGAAAATCAAATTACTGCCAATCCGATTCTTAAAGGTGAGGTATTTCGACAGTAGCACTCTGTCGTCTCTGCGTTGGATAGTACAATCCTCGGCTTCCCCAAAGTCGCAATCCTCGTTGACACCTGATGTTGACACCTGATGATTCGTGTACTTCCCGTACATTGGTTCTGGTGCTCCTAGTATTTCCTTGATTGTCTATCAATTTCCGCTTTACTATTCGCACCATTGTATGATTGTTCTTGCAAGACAAATAGAAAAATGCGAAAGTAAAGAAAGAAGGGATAATTCGATTGTTCGAACAAAATTGGTAAGTGAGTTTTGAATTTTATAACCTAGATGGTTCGTAATTGTGGTAAAGATTTAGGGGAAATTTATGGAGCGAAAGTTGGAGATTGAAACTTGTAAGAAATGGGATTATGGGGCTGTAGAGGGAGAGGGATATTAGAAGGGAACAATACATAAATAAGGTATTTAAGTATCACCATTTCAAAATTAAGGTTTGAGGTTTTAAATTTCAAAAATCAGGTTTTCTTTAAAATTTATTTATAATTTAA
>CAIGRT010186766.1:0-14969 GCA_903798405.1 Fraxinus platypoda | reverse complement strand
GAGCGGGCTCGGCTCGTCTAGCCCACCTGCCCGCTCGGCTCGTGCTCGGGCTCGTTTTTTGACGAGCCCGAGCGGCTCGTGGGCGTGAACAGTACGAGCCGAGCAGGCGAGCCGACGAGCCGCTCGGCTCGTTTGACACCACTAATTAAACTGAAACCACTAAGATTCACCTCTAGAGTAGCCAAAAGCTCAAAACTATTGGGTTAAAGGGATAGAAATGACGATTTGTGCAATCAAGAAAAAATAACAGGGACTCAAATCTCACAATTTGTGCCAAAATACCTTCTCAATTTTTCAAGGATAATACTACTTGTACATTAAAAGATGTACATCGGGGTTTACATTCCCCCTCACATGGGGGTGGGACCCACTATGTAAAATATTTTTTTATTTAAGCGGGACTCACCCCCATGTGAGGGAGGGTGTACACCCCGATGTACACCTTGATGTACCCGTAGCAAAACCAATTTTTCAAACATGTAGATAAGGCTTTTTTTTTTTTTTTAAAGACGCATTAGGTTGCAAAAATGAAAAAAATATAGCTTGTTTGGTATGGATTTTTTGGGGGAAAAATTGATTTTGAATAGTGATATGATGAGAAATGTGTAGTTGAAAAAGAAGATAAGATTATTGATGTGATGGAAAATATTATTTTATTGAAGAATGTGTGGTTGAAAATGAGAATTGATTTACTGTAGAATTGAAGAATCTGTACCAAACAGGTCCTATAATATAAATACGTACAAGACTAAATATTTTAACTTGTAATAAATAATTTTTAAAAATAGGTGGGGTCGGGAGACTTGCCTCTTCATTAAAATTTTAAATGGTAGTTTTTCTGAGTCCACACAATATTTGCATCAATCTAACAGCATTTATAATGGAAGTGAATTCTGGAATTCGGCACCACACACAGAAACCAAAACACAGAGGAAAAAGAACCAAAAAAATGCAGATTGAGACTCAAATTTGCACTCTGTGTTGCGCTCCTGTATTAAGAACAGCAGCGTTTTCAAGAAAACCAGTTGGTTTAATAGCAAACAAAAATGCGAACTTGGGTGGTAAGATTGGATTATATTATTGGTACTTTGCTTGTTTAGTAGATTAAATTTAACCCAAATATATTATCAGTTTCCTTCTTGGGTGGAGATTCGACAAGAAATTTATGGCAGCATTGGCGAAAGAAGAATGAATACCCCATAATTTCAGCTGTTGAGGAAGGAAATTTGGGAGCTCACTTACGACGGAAAAGGTTTTTCGGCTGCTCTTTTTTCCCATTTGTTATAATTGATGTTCGGTACACAATCCCGTGTAGCAAATGTGCCATAAATTTATTTTGATGGATGTCTATTGTAGTATTATATATTCTTAGTATAAAACTATATGGAATTTCTTTTGTATGTATGATGGTTATGGTGAATTGGTTATTCATGTCCTTGTTTCCACTTCTTGCAGAAGAGTTGTTGAGCACATATGTCTAATCAGAGCAAAGGAAGATTTGTCCGAAGAACAAGAGAAAGATATGCTGGATTATCTTTACACGACGCAATATCAGATGCGTGGCATCATTGCCTTATCATTAGGTGATCCTTATAAAATAGTATGATTTACTTTTGACTTCCTTTTGTTGATTATTGTGGCAAGGCTTAGAAGTTTGCGAATGGAAAATTCAACTTTCTAATTTAGCTTTTTTCTAGGATTAGTTGCTATATGTTTAATCATCTTTAGGTTTACCATCTTGTTTCATAATCAAAGAATGATCATCAAAACCTTGACCCAATCCAAGGTTTTATGCAATGTTTCATGGAGTCCTTGCCTTTACCAAGTCAAGTTATATAAGAACATCATCCTTAAAAACTTGATTGATGAAGAGATTAATTAACCAATAAACGAGCTAAACACAGCTTATTTAACTGTTTTTGAAAATTTACTTCCGAAAAATTTAATCACTTTGGTAAAACGGAAGAAAATAGTCAATCAATTTGCAAACAAGATCCGCTCTTAATCTTTTAGTTCAACATTCAAGCGCTTTATTCTCTACATGTTTACGTAGTGCACAGATTGTAAAAGTGTATAATGTATCTCTCTGAAGTATATAAATCATAGTTATTAAATGCACAGAGCATATTGGGCAGCCAAGGCGTCATGGGGGATAACCACAAAGTGATGTGTGCTCTTGATTCTATTGAAATGCAAACTATATTTCTAATGAAAAATTTCTGTATATAAAATGAAATTTCGTTATAATGTAATAAAACCTAGGAAGTTGTAGTAAATTTCAGAAAATATCAATTAGTTCGACTGGAAATTTGAGCAATATTAATTAATAACTCTATGCATTTCATAAAATAATCAAATTTCAGTTAACAGAATAAGACTACCATATAACAATTGAAAAGAAAATTAGTAGTTCAGACGAAAAAGGACTCAAAAGCTTAATGGTTTCATAAATTATTCATGTTTCTTCTGCTTTTGGCTTTTTTTCCCTTTAATGAAGCCCTGTGCTTCAATACTAAAAAAGCTCCAAGGGCGTGCCTTTGCTGCGTTTCGCGCACAGGTGTGCTTTTAGAAATTATATTCTAAATGTGTCTTTTAAACTCTTGTAGGACGTATTTCTAATCAAGGTCTTGAAAAATATACCCATGCCATCTTCACGCGTTTCCAGACAAAAGAGGACATTGCCAAGTTCTATGAGAACCCTTTCTATATGGGAGTTCTTAAGGACCATGTGATGCCTTACTGCCATGTATGCCCTGACATGTAAACACCAATATCTCAGTTCCTATCTATTTCCTTTCATTTCCCTTCTAAGGTAGCCTGTCTTCATGTTCCTGTCGTTATTGTGATTAACTATATTCCATCTACACAGGCAGTTGTTGATGTTGACTATGAATCCGAAGTAGAAGACGACATCCTGCCTATATTTCGGAAAGGAGAGGTCGGAAGCAACAATTGCACTAATCTCTTCAAAATTGCTGTGATTCCAAGATTATTAGTTTTTGTTCCATCTTATAGTTGATTTGTCATGAGAAGTATGGATTTAGTTATTTTCTTGTCCAACTAATTCTTGATCTCACTTTTCACTTATGCCCCATTCTGTTGTAGCAGTCGTGATCTTTTGGTCATGGATTTCTTTTGCTGGCAGGAGTTCAACTATGGGGTTGAGTCCGTGGTTCTTATATCATTTAATAAGAGTTCAATAGGTCGACCTGCACAAGCTGCTCTGGATGCTCTCGCTAATCTGACACTGGAGTTCCCTTCCTTAATTGTTCAAGCTACTAAAGGTGTGGTTTCAAGTTATATACTTTTTTATTAGCTGAGGTAGTTAAATGTGAAAGAATCCAGTTCACCGATATTGTCTCATTCAACTGCTTAAGGCCATTTTCTGTAAGAACTAAGAAAATAGTGCTCTTGTAGTTCTGATTGTATTTATCTCAACATTATTCACGTAAAGTTATATACATTTTATCATTTTATTTCTTTTACAGGTCAAAATATTAATAATAGCAGTAAGGAATATACTCATGGGGCAGTAATACGATTTCGATCATGTGAGCTCTCTGTATTCTTCATTATGTACTCAGTTGCAAGCAGTTATATCTTATGGATTATGGGTTACTAACTATTGGTGCTTACTATCAGTCGAGGCATACGAGATATTTGTGAACAGTTCAGAATACACAGATGTAAGGAGCCGAATCTATTGGCTTGTTGAACTTGTACAAAATTCCTTTTCTTTGTCATTTTTGGTGGGATTTGGATCTCATGAGTAACTAGAGTATGAGTTTCGATACCCGTTACCTTATATGAGACTATGAAGTTTACATGGGAAAGAAGATTTGGATCACGAGCCTTGCTAAATATTCTTGATGCTTGAAATAGAAATTAGTTACACGATGTAGAATTTACTAGTCATTTTAGCACAATTTCAAAGTTTTGATTGAGAAATTAGGAATATGATTCTGACTGGTTCAATGAATTGGAAAAAGCAGATGTGGAACTCCAAATTCCAGCCCATCATCCAAAAAGCTTTCTATGTCAATTTTTCCGTAGATCCAGTCGGCAAGGAGCTTATGTAACAAGGTCTGATCTGATTCCTTATACTTTGATTCTACCTATTTCCTTCAAATGAGTTCCATTCAAAGAATTTAAACATTGAATCCCAGGACAAGGAGGCACCATCTGAATCGCCTCTCACCACATGGTGGCTTTGTGTTTATTCAAATTCTTCTAACTTCTTCACTTAATTCAGGAAATTGTACTCTGTGGATCACTGAATGGAGTCTTAGTTGGCTACATCTATGCTGACCTAATGGAGTTGGTAATTGCATCCGGAAGAGCTCCATTCTCTCGACCATTTTATGTAAGACTCTTTTTTTCTTCGAGTTAAGCATTGATACGAAGGTATGAGTAGAAATATACCTACAACGTTCACATTATTGTGTATCTGTATAAAATTTAAGTACTCCAAGGGATTTTTGTGAAAGCCACATGCTTTGAATCATTTGAACATTTCCTCTTGTTTCATTCTTCATTTATGAATGAAATAAAAGAGTGCACTGTGTATAGCATATATATCTCGTCCATTCATCGACTTTAATCTGCATGCATAAAATAGAATGTCAATTGCTCATTTCTTTATGTTAGAGTTTGTTGGAGTTCTTGCTGCAGACCCGCTAACAGATGCTGCTAATCTGCACTTGAAATCTCATGACACCTACAGGCTACAAGTTCAGGACTTTTTTAGCTTTCGAAGTCCGAGAAACTCTGAAAAGTCCATTTTTAAATCTTCTTTTTTTCCTGGTTAAATGGGTGGTTTTGTGTGGATGTGTTAGGATGGGGAGTGCCGATTGTAGTACTTATGGTGTAAAAGTGGTTTGAGCTGCCTAGGCCGAGGGCAGCTTGGCAAAGAAAAGCCCCGCTGCTGTGCCAGACTTGGTTCTGTTGACTGTAGGCCCATGCCAGCTGGCCGGCACGGGTCAACAGAAAAATATGATCTCAAATATAAATATTAAAACAATAACACATTTGGTCTGTAGGCTCGTCTCGGCCTGGCCCTCCTTGGTACGGACCTACAGGCCACTGAGAAATGTGGCTGCCCAGCAAAACCTGGATCAATCCACGCCTATAAGCTGGCCATTTAGGGTCTTTATGCAACTGGACCAGCCTGGTTAGGTCCACCTCAGGATGGGATCCATACAAAATCTAAACCGACCCAGGCATGTGAGCAAGGTGTCGTGCCTCTTGTCTACCGGTCCGACTCGGTCTGGTTCAAATGACACCGCTGCTTGGATGGGTTTGTACCTGCCCCCTGCATATCTTTATTGCTCTGTATTACTGTATCAGGGAGTTATGCTCAAAATACCAAGGTTTGACCTCTACAGGTAAGACGTTGTATAATGTCTACAATTAATTTCTCAAGGACCAAAAATGCCAACCATGTGGCCCTCCCAGAATAATATATTAAGTCTTGCCTAAATGCTTGTTTATTAATCTGTTTGACTTCTTTATAATCAGCTTCTGTTCTCTAATCTTTTTTTATATTCAAGTCGGCGACTAATTCCAATATGATTGGCTGTAGAATGTACTTAGATGTATTAGTTTTGGCTCATTATTCTCCCCTTTCCACTTATTTTTGGCCCTACTATCCCTTAATACTTCCGCAAATCTTGAACTTCCATTACTCTTGACTGGACTAGATCGATACACCGCTTTCAGTCCTTGAGATCCACTAGGTTGGCTAGTCGGGACACGGCCTAAGGGTTTGTTTGGTGAACAGTACTAATTGCAAGATTGTGACTTATTTTCTTGTCGAATTGTATGACTCGTTTTGTAGAATCAAACACAATCCCATTCTTTTGGTCTATCCATATCCACAGTAAGTGAATCAATTGTATCTTGTAGGCATCTTATATCGACATCGTGGCTATGAAAGAAATAAAAAAAATCATAATATTGCGAAATATTTCGAATTTTATCAATATGTATAATATAAAGGTAAGACAATTTATTATATCTTGTATAATTCATCTTGTTTGCATCTTCGACTTGTGTATACAACCAAACCAAAAAGAAAATTTATCAACATCCAATATACATTTCTACATGGAAAAGAAAACTGGGGAAGCTGATCTAAAGTGCTCACTATTGATTGCAAAACTTCTTGTGAGATCCAAGACCTGTTGGAACAATGAAGAAGCTACTCAATTGTGTAGAGGATTTGGCCCTCCCGGCGTTTTACGAGCAGAAACTCTGAAGCTCGTGTCGTCCTCTCGAGTTCTTGATTCCTTGGGAGCTTGTACTGATGAATACCATGAAAATTGTGACTGGAACTCTGCTGTAGGTTTCTGTGGGGTGGCTAGAATGGCAGCTCTGTGGATGTTGCGACCAGTCGAGCAGTGGCTGACGGCGAGTAGCACCGCCATGACTAGCAGAAATGGGATGGGCGAATAATGAATTTTCATGGGTATAATGTATCAGAAGAGGATGATGGTTGAAATGAGTTCTCTCTTCGATATAGACGGGTATGAGGATTATTAATATGGCACCAAACTACTCGTTTGTCGAGTGAAATGACAAACCGGCCCATGAAATTCTACCTAAAATAGTCAAAACTCTAAAATTGGTGCAATTATTTATTGCCTGTCTGAAATATGTTTGCCTCTTTTGTGGATTCGTTTTGACTATTATGCATTTTTCTACCTAATTATTCACTACGACTTTCTTGAATCTTGATTATGTTTACATGTTGAAAAATTAAATATAGTAATCCCGTCTTTTTTCATTACTCACCATATGTATTTCTTAACAAACAGTGAAACCCGTGTTACTTCTTGAAACTTCAATCGTAATATACTTTCTTTGAGACGGAATTTGACAAGATTTGTGTCATCTTAATGGTTTCAAGAAGTGTGAAATAAGTACTAAATTGAAAACCCTTTTTGCCGATGTTGGAGAGTTTGACTTGTAGCAATAGGAATCATTCATTTTTTTTTTTTCACATTGGCCATGTTCGATCCACGTTCTTCTCAAAATTCATTCTTTCAAAACTCATTTTCAACCACACATTCTTCAATAAAATAATATTACACGCAAATCCAAAAAAATTCCTTATTTTTTAATCACATATTTTTCGTCACATCACATCGTAAAATGCATTCTTTTTTAAAAAAAATGTGCATCAAACAAATCTGATAATTAATCTTTGTTATATTAATTTATTTTTAAGACTTGAAGGAAGGTCTCATTTGCCGACAGAACAGGACCAGCAAGAGTTTCTCACTATTATAAGGTTTCAATTATTATAATTGTTCTTATTAAAGTCATAGGAAATTTATTAATTTTGTACAAAGTTGTCCTTATTATAAATTTGATTGTTCCAACTGATAATTAATACTAAGAAACATTGTTTGTTGACAAAATTTGGCGTCCCTTCCGACGTGCAATGCTTTGAACAGAAAATGAGTATGTATTGTAATGAAATGGTCCCCTAGGGTATTTATTTTTGTAATATTCTTGAGATACAAGCAACTTGAGTATATATAAAGTAATGGGATTTGATAGAATTTATTTGAGATGAGTCGACCTCGATCAATTGCACGCGAGAAATTCCTAAATTTGAATGGGATGGACTGTCGGTCCATGAAGAATAATGACTATCGTGAGTCTCGATTGTAATGATCCTAATTGTTTCTCACATGGAGACTAAGTCTATTTCGTTAATTGTTCCTAGGAGTTCATAAACACCTTGGTAAAACAAAAATATTTTCAATCAAATAACTTTTTATCCACACATTTCATAGGTCCTATAAGTACTAAATACTTCTACACTACTTATTTTCCCTCTTTATGAATATCTTGTCAGACATATTCTAAAAGTGACATCATCTCTTCTTACGAGTCGATCTTAAATATTAGTTTAGGGGTTTAAAATCGAACATTCTCTCGTCTTAAAAGTCATTTTCAAGAGTGAGCCTATTCGATGGTTGTTACCTATTTTTAGGTTCAATAGCCAAGTTAGTGTGATTTACTAATTTTATATTTTTCCAACTTGTTACGAATTATGATATCATTTACATTGGATAATGCGTCATGTAAGATATAAAATTCATGCAAGCACGTGATTATTTTAGAATTGACCTAACACGTAATTATCTAAATTTCTTGTGAACGGACTCTAAATTTCAAGATTGTTGTCATTTCGTTTGACCAGACCAAAGGGATAAAATAAACAATTGGATTTATACTTGATTAATCTTTAAAAATTAATATTAATATGTCCCACAAATTAAAGCTTCTACACCAATGGTTTAAACTAGTACATGTTGGTACGCTAAACACCATGACATATTGAGAATTGAGATCGGCATTGAAAAAAAGTAATTTTTCATAGTATCCATTTTCGAAGAATTTCGTGTGAAAAATGGTCTAACGAGTAAAAGTCAGCGACTTTTTCCCTGATGTACGGCCAGTTTCGATCAAATTTTATCGTTTAGGGCTCTGAAAATACTTTTTTTATTCTTTTATTTATTTTTTGATAATTTTGTTTTATTTAATAAATTCGAATTTCAATTCCATTTATTGCGAATTAGTTCTGAATATTACTTTTAAATAACTTGAGCACGACCAAACATTTTGGTTAATTAAATAAAATTTGCAGTTTCTTCCATTATTATTATTGTTATCCGTATTATGGGCATATGAATTTTTTTGTTTTATTAAATTTTGTACCAAGGTTGAGAGAGAAGCAACTTAATTTTATAAAAATATGGTTGGTCAAATTTCAATTAATGCTAGGACACACATATTTCAGAAAATTCATATGGCGTGTACGATATGTTTTGTACCATGAAAATTTAATTTTCATCTTCTGGATGTTTGAGCCACATTATACTCCCAATAATTCATTTTAAACAGTGTTTTGATGAAAAATACGTGATTAAAAAATAAGGAAAAATTTTGAATTTACGTGTAATATTATTTTATTAAAAAATGTGTAGTTGAAAATGAGAAATTATCATGTACAAAAAACCTAGCCAATCACTGTCTTTCTGTGCAAAATCTATGAAATTAGAATTAGGCTGTTTGTACAGCCCGAGCTTCACAGCTCGGGTCACAGCACACTCACAACAACGTGGGCCCAGTCTCTGAAATGTGATTATTTTAATCGCGGGCCCCGTCCTGAATGTGTGAGGGCTGTCACCCGGGCTGTAGTTGTAGCAAAGTTCATGAAATTATCATGTACATGCAGATTTATTCTATTATTACATTAATGGTGTTCTTGAATCTTGATCCATCAAGCAAAACTTTACATCCTTCGTATAATTTTGCTCTTGCTCATAACAAATTCTTCATGGGTTTCTTGTGGGGCGGCGGTGATGGGACGGCTGCGGTAGGTGAGGGCGGCGTTACGTGTGGTTCAAGTAGGTGATGGGTTTGCTGTTGCTTATTTATTTATTTATTTTTTCTTCTTTTTATATTTTTTGGCCGCATAAATTAATCATCCGGTCAAACATGGTACGTGTGAACTTTTAAATTCATTAATTTTTTCAACTGCCACTGAGTGCTCAAAATCTAACGAAATTATAAGTTGAATAAAAGTGAAATACATCAATGTTGAGTGAAAAAAAAATAAGATTTAACTGTTTGCTGAGCGTTTGTTTGAAATAATTTTTTTCTAGAGAAAAATGATTATTTTAGAGCATGTTTGGTTAAAAAGCAGAGAAAAATTATCGGACCACATGACAAATAAATTTTTTTATTTTTTTTGAATATGTGACTGAAAATGATTTTGAGAAAAAATAATTTTTGAAAAATTCTCTTCCGAACAACTTCTAAAATAAAACTCGATTGATAGTCGAGTGATCAGAGTTTTTCAATTGTAAATTTTTTCAACCGACAAGGTGAATTATTATCAGTGAATGGTCAAATTCTTGGTTTTGAGCTTGACACTAACAAAGTAATGATGGTTCAGAAAAAAAGACTATGGAAAGGCAATGCATAATATTCTTCCCTTCAAAAAATATATTTGACGAACCTTACCCCAAATGATCATTTCTCAATGGAATTTTCAAAGCAAAATTTGACATCCACTTTGTCACAAAATCTAATGTAATATATTGTAAAGATTTGAGACAAAATGTTCCGTAGCAAGAAAACATGTGCCGCAGGTTCAAAATCAAAAAAGATTTGCTTTTTTTCTCGATGTTGAAAGCTTTGGAATATTATTTTCGAGCACTAGAACGAAACCCATTCTTACCCCCAAGAACCCGCATCTTCTCCTTGCTTGAAAGTACATTATTTTGTAATAAATTTGCCTCAAGTTTGAGAATTATTAGTTATCAAGATTATAACAATTCAATACTTGTACATCTAGAAAGAGAGAGAGAGAGAGAGTAGATGTAAAGATAAGAAAACGAAAAAAAATAATATAATTTTTATTATTTATTAATTGAACAATTAAATTTAGTTGTTGATCTTAAGATCACACTATTAATCAAACTATGGTTATGCTTAATCATGATGATTTAGTAACAGGAATTGTCCTAGTAGCAATTATCCCGATCGATGCGCATTTCAACATGCTCAATCAACATATTCTTCAAGGATCTTGATTATAATATTTGAAAGTTAAATTAGCTAAATAGTTTAGACCCAAATATGCAAAATTAACAATAAAAAGCAACAAGTCACTATTTATTTATTGCTAGATGATTAATGTTAATTAATTCAATTAAATTAATCATATATGCCAATCATATAAAATAAATAAAGATCAAAAGCAATACCAAAATTGATCACATAGGAAAATTCGTACTCAGGATAAAAAATCATAGGGCAAACTTGTTAGTAAACGATTCACTAGAAAAGTTAACTTACAATTAGTTTAGATACTGCTAACTATTAGTTGATTCTGGCTACCTAACTTTAAATCACCAATGAACTCTTTCAATTGTGCACTCCCACAATTCTTAGAATTGTAAGCTACTTTTCTCTCCAAGTAGATCAAAAAGAACGAACCTCGTTCTCAAGCGTCAAAATTTCAAGCGCCTATTTCTAAAATTCCAGAACTTTGAAGGCTAATTAAAGAAAGTAGGGTTTTGTTTTGATGTTTGATCTAAGATTTTTCTGTATTTTGATCTGTAGGATGAGCAAGAGATATTGGAACATGAATTTAGATGTCAAAGCATGGTCTCTTGACTTAATTCAAGGCTCAACCAATGACAAAAAAAATGTTTGGGATGAGTATATCAATCGATGGAACTTGGGTTGAATAAAGAGATATTTGGGAACGTGTAATTGATGTTCAAATAACGATCTCTATAATTAAAATATTGTTTAACCACACTTTGGGACGTTCCATGACTTGTATATCTATAATGGAAGTGTTTTAGGTTGATTGAGATAGAAAAGTAGCAGTTTTACGCGAAATAGGGTTTCTATCTGTCGAACTGCCACTCGAGCGCCAAGTGGGTGGCCAGCGAGCAGTCCTTGAGAAACGGTCACTATTTTCATTATAACATTCTTTTCTGATATCCGATTAAGACGATTTAAAGTGCGTTGGAAAGCTAACCCAAATGATGACAATTCTTCTAAAATAGCATTTTTAAATTCGGATGTTTTCTATGTGAAAAATGCGTCGCAACTTGTGACTGAGAATTTGGAGCATAACTTGTGCAACACTTTGACACTCATTTGACTTCTAATTGTATTACATTGATCATATGTGATCTTCTTGGACATTTTTGACTCATCCAAGGACTATCGTATCATCTAGTTGTAATTATTTTTGACTCATCCAAGGACTATCGTATCATCCCTTAATTATTTTGATTTTAATTACAACTCCATTACTTTAATTTTCTAAGGAATAGCCAATTACGAATAGATCAAAATATCATGAGAGAAAATTGAAAACTAATGCATTCCTTCCTAGGATTATGTGGACAGTTGAAGAACCAAAAAGATGGTGCTACTTCCGTATTCGAATGCCAAGAATATTTTTCAATCCCATCTTCATAGCTGTTTTCCTGAAGAGTGCAGGAGGATTTTCTAAACAAATAGATTGTGAAAACTGGTTGGCTAAGTGAGGTTTTATATCAGCCAATTTCATTAATCGAGTTATAATAACCGAGCCAAGCATGATAAGCTGCTTCTTTAACAGTACACTAGCATCAATCTTTTTTATCAAATAAGCACACAGCTACTATGCTGTGTGGGTTCCACTATTTTAGATGAAGCTTATTCTATCATTTAAGCTTCAGGTCCCGTGTTGCTGACTTGGCACAGTTTTGGCCGCAAAATAGGGCTTATTCTTTAAGCTATAAACCCATCCAAACATGCATAATAAGTTGCTTTTAGGTAAAAAGGAAAAATCTATATACTTCAGAAAAAAAGATTGCAGACCTTTACTTTTGCATCAGGATCCAAATGCAGCGAACTGCATTTCTCAATGGGAAGGTCCTTGATATCATCCATGAAAAATTCTTCCCAAGGTGCAAGCAATCCCTGTTCTTGCAAGACGATGAATATATTGTTCTCGATCGAGGGAATACCCAACTGATAAAGATCGAGACCTTAAGAATCAGTCGGTGGAAATACGACGATGTGTACTAAATATTTCTAAGGTATATGTACCCTATTGTGCATTCAGATATTAAGTAAACGATATACATATTTAACATTTACTAGGCACATATCATGTCGAAAGTACAGTGAAGGATTCAATAATGCCGTAAAGAGAATTGACTAACGATGGTACAAGTTGACCACCTTGAGGATATAAAATATAGTTGTGCTTATAATAATTGATTTCTTTTTTTGTACAAAATAAGAGAAGCACCAAGGTGGACTTCAATGACACTATAAACATAGCCAGAAAATCTTAACCTCAAAACAAATAGCATGGCAATCTTTTTTTTTTTTTTGAAGATGAAACGAGTTTCATTGAACATCGCAATAGCAAACGGTACAAGGAGGATAGACCTCCAACACAATGCCCTCCGAAGCGGGATTAAGTGCTACCAAGGCGAGAGCCCAAGCTATTACAATGGCCACCACGACCAACCGACAAAGAATACGAGCACCAAACAAACAGAAAAAAACTATACAAAACAACACCACCCAAACCAACCCCAGGAACCTGAACAAGTGCTAGAGCATCCGGAATCAAGATCTTCATCAATCATCAATACATAGCAAGCCCTTCACCAAACCAGTGATTGAAAATCCAAATAAAACCGGAGGAAGCACCGCACAACCACCACAGCCCAACCAACGAAGAAAAACACCACCAACCGAACCATACATGAACACCACCAACCCACCAAACCACCATCAAAACTAAAAACGAAATCCTAAAACCCCCCAACCTATACAACCCGATTCCAGAAGGAACCCAAAATGGGAACTTAGCCAAATCCAAACAAAGATCACACCCAAACAGCCAAGGGATCCCAAGCCCACAACCACGACAAACAAGCAATCAAACTGGCTCGCTGGGCTGCCCAGCAGCCACTGCCAAACCAAAATCATCCTTCTCACCCAGCACCCTTCTAACACGTTTAGGGGACGAACCCTCTGCATCAACATCCTCCTGACCTTTAGTGCTCAATGCTATGGGCTCAAAACCATCCACCTCCATTAGCTGGGACCTTGCCAAAACTGGGCTTGATCGGGCCCTTTTTATCCAATTTTTACCATGGCCCAGGTCCAGTAGAACATTCCCACGTGGGCGATCTGCCCCACAACTGAAATCCTTCTGCTGATAATCAGGGACCTGATTATGCACCAAACTCTCCTCCAGGCCAGTGAGATGTTCAGACGGCTTTCGACAAGAAGAAGATGGGAAATGCAACTGGGTTTGGTCAGCCCCTTCCGATGACGATAGTCCTGCAGATTTCTTCCTTGACGCTCGCAACCATGGACCATATTGCTGTTCAAGCCCATCCCCAATGGCAATCTTAAACAACCAAAAAGCCCATTAGCATTTTCATATATCATAGAACCAAAATATTGTTAATTTAAAATGCTTATATATCTTGTGCAATTTAAAATATAATTCACAGTTCAAAAATACTAGATGTACAAGTGGAGCCCTGTTTGATATCCTCAATTTTCCATGGAACTTGGAAATCATTTTTCATTTTCCATCTTTTACGTTGTTTGATAGAAAGAATTTTCCTTGAAATTGGTTTTCCACCATATCCCCCACGTGACCCATTTTTCCTTGATTTCCTTGAATTGGTTTTCCCACCACTTTGGTGGAAAAATAGTTTTCCAGTTTTTTTTTTTACAATGCAAACAAATTATATCCCCAATTGTAATAAATTATATCCCTTTAATGGACAATTTTCATGTAAAATGAAGCCAAACGAACACCAAAAGATCCAAAATTTCAATATTTTCCACGTGAAAATTTATACTAATCAAACACAATTAATTAACAATTCCCAGGAAAATAATTATAAGCAATTCAATTCCCTAGAATTCATTTTCTTTCCACCCAAATTCCACTATTGCAATCAAACGGATCCTGAGAGTTTTTTTTTTTTGCATAAAATAATATATTTTAAGTAATTATTAATAATACGTGGTCAAATTTGTAAAAGAATATTAATTAAAAATTGAAGTTTAAGACTGATTGATCGTACCTCAATAGGAGAATTTTACTTTAATTAAGTCTTTGTATGATGGTCATTATTTAAAAAAAAAAAAAATTGAATAGTAATTTTTTGCAATCAAACGGATCCTGAGAGTTTTTTTTTGCATAAAATAATATGTTTTAAGTAATTATTAATAATACGTGGTCAAATTTGTAAAAGAATATTAATTAAAAATTGAAGTTTAAGACTGATTGATCGTACCTCAATAGGAGAATTTTACTTTAATTAAGTCTTTGTTTGATGGTCATTATTTTTTTTAAAAAAAATTGAATAGAAATTTTTTGGAGAATGTGTAGTAAAAGGTAA
>CAIGRT010186759.1:0-13449 GCA_903798405.1 Fraxinus platypoda | reverse complement strand
CGTGATAATTGCACTACTATCAGTGCCATTGTATTCAATTTCTAGAAGAAAAAAAACCCGTTTTTGAGAATATTCCTCCACATAAGTACAAAAATGCTGAATTAGTTAATTCTGCTTCATTCGTGGTTGAAGGTGACGATTCTAGCAAAGATCCTTCAGTCGAAGCATTTCGTGGTGATTATGTTACAGGGCTTGTTTCAATATTGTTTGGTGATTGTTAATCATATTTGATTTTGTTGCTCATTATTCCAACAACTTTGGTGTCTAAGGATGTACTTGGAATTTTGATTACTCAGTTTTTTTTTAGTTTGAACCCATTTAAGTTTTGTGGTAGAGTGGAGAATATTTTCAAGTCGGAAATTTTGATGAAGAAGTTCGTTTCTGGTTTTTGTTGAAGAGTTGAAATTCATTCATTGTAGTGGAGTTTTGTCTCCAGGTGGAGAATATTTGAAGTTTACTCATTATAGTGAAATTCGTGTCAAGGTGGAGTTTGTTAGAATTAGGTTATGACCCGAATTCTATTTTAAAAATGATTGAGAATTTTAATTAATGTCAATGTTTTTTGAATCCTATTCGAAGTCTATTTGGTAAATTCTAGTTGAAATTATATTTGAAAGCCCAATTAGGAGTTGAAATTTGTGTTGGACTTGAAAGATCAAGATATGGACAAGGGAGGAGTTTTCGGCGCAATTATGCCCGTAGGCGCTTGACTGGAGCTCGAGCATCCAAAACAGTGAAGCGGCGCCCACCGGTGCTAGCGGGATGCATGAGCACCATATTCATCCGGCCCGAGTTTGTTTTCACGTTTTGACCATTCATCTCTATCAATAACTTTACTTTTAGGGCTCAAAACATCCTCTATATATATTTAATCATTTTTTTCTATCGCAAGTGTATGATATCGTAACAAGTAATATAGTGGACCTTTAAGTACAGATTATCATTCCCACGAAGAATATACTTTAGAACTTAATTAGATTTTTTCTAACTCTTATTTGATGAAAGCAAACAAAGAATTATATGTTGTTGTGAATTTTGGTTTAAACACTTGAAATTAATTAAAATGCACACAAATATTAATTGAGAATTCAAATAATGGATGGATATTAGGGCCGAAAAATTTCACCTATTGATGACTTTTAAGTCTTAATTCAAGATTCAATAGTCTAATGTAGTGTTCCATCGAATTCTTTTATTGTATTCAATTTACCTCTCTCGAGTTCTCATTGAGCCTATTTACTAATTCAATCCCATATTTCTATGCGAATCTTCCTTAGTTAAACTAAATATTAGTTCTAAGAATTTATATAATGATCACAATATTTAGTGTAGGTATCTCTACACATTATACTAATAAACCGAATTTTACTATATGGTCTAATTAACAAACTCACCTCTCGATTTGTGAAAAATTCACAAAATCATCAAATTAGTGAGCAAGTAATTTAACACATTAAACTCATAGCAAAATCAACACATGTATGATAAAATAACAAGAATTTTGAATAAAAGAAATAAAGGGTTTCAAGTAGATTACATTGTTCTCCCTAATATAAAATTTAGCTACTCATAATGATGGAAGAAGAAAAACAAGAAGTTGTTATTGAATACATCACCAGAATTAGAATAAAGATGTAGAAAAAGAAATTAATCTTGTACCAAGATCTTCTTCCTTTTGTCAATGCTTCAAAACTTGAATTTCTTGATGTTTTTCTCCCTTCAATTATGCTCTTTAATCTCTAGTTGTATTTATTTTTTTCTCAATATGTAGAACTCCATAAAAGTGCCTTCTTTCTTCTATTTATACTCCCTTACATGTTTTTCCCAAATTTGGAATCTTTCATGGGCTTTTCGCGGGCCAAAACAATGTAACTCTAAAAAAAAGGCGCAGCACATAAGTGCTTGAAAGCAGTGCCTAGGCGCCGCAATGAAACTCTGGGTAGTGCCTAGGAGCTATGGCACAGCATCTCTGTTCACAACTAGTTTCTGCTGGTTTCTCACAGCGCCTGGGCGTTGACTTGGTGTAAAAAAAATAAAACATTTCATTCTTAGTGCTTGGGCGCTCTGAGTATGGTGTCTAGGCGCCATTTTGCTATTTCTTTTCCTTGAATTTGGCTCTTTTATTCACTTTAGCATCATTTTTACTCCACCTCACCATACCTTTAAAACAAAACTAACAAACTTATCAAAAGCGTTCTATACTCATAAGATTTAACCCACAATCAATGTAAAATTGTATAAAACTCGTGATTAAAAACACACTCGTCAAATACTCCCAAACTTAACGGTTTTCTAGTCTTCGAGCAAACACAAAGAAAGAGAAAATCAATAAGATAAGAACACACAAACAAAAACTTAGTCAAATAGCTTGTAATTTGGCTCAGTATTGAAAACATTATATCACCTTTATGACCGACTTCAAAACCACAATTCAAGAGCCCAACTTCCACTTATCCAATGCAAAACAAGTGTGTGTGTGTGTGTGTGTGTGTGTGTGAAAAATAAAGTGTAATGCCGTACATTCACAAGTTGATTCAATTCCCCATCCTCAATTATCAATTATTTTCTCTCTTCACTTGTGAGATTCACTCACGCCTAAACTTGTTTTCTTTCATTCTCTCACTAAAGTTTGGTTTCACTTATCAATTCTTTACTCCACTCTAATTTAGTTTCATTCAACCGGCAACGTCAAAAATTTATTTATGTGATGATTCTCCTATTTTATGAGTGCTTCAACAAACTAGTTTATACTATGTGATTCAAACCCACTAGTTATTTAAGCCCCCAATAGTGAATTCTTATTTGCACACTTGTATAAAGTCTTTTTTTTTCCTTTTTTTTCTGGCCCAAGATTGACCTTACCCATCTTTCCCTTCTTGACCCCTATAACGAGCTTTTAGTTGGTAACTCCCCAGCTTTTGAATACTAAAGGGTACCAGATTTCAAGATACTCCTATGAACTTACTAACTTGAGTAAAAAATGTGTCGTCGTGAGGCATAAGCTCAATAAGTACAATCCTTATTTTCTATATAAAAAAAGGAAAATTTACAATGGTTAGATCCCTAGCATTTGGTCATCACCTAACTTATATTAGACAGCCAAAGATACTCTGCACAAATCTTTTTCACATGTACGGAATTACCACAATCTTAAATCATTTCTTTCACCGGTTAGAATGCTCCAAATTATTGTGTATACGGAATCATGGGTTAAAAGATTAAGCACCTAAGTCATCTATTTATCATATACATATGAATCTTTCTGTTTCTATATGATGCTATACTCAATTATCGTGCATAATCATTGTCACATTTTCATGGATAACTAAGAAATTAAACTCAAGCACATGATTCATCTACCATCCACAAACTAATACAACCTCCCAAATTTATTCATCTTATCCGACAAGGCTATCTAACTCACACAAGCAAGCAAGCAATATTATTATTATTATTATTATTATTATTATTATTATTATTATTATTATTATTATTATTATTATTATATATTCTAATTTATTTATTTATTTATTATTATTTTATAAAATACACAAAACACGTAAATCACACAAACATTTAAGTGACTAAACGATATAGGCAAGTAATAGCATCCCCCAAAACTTAAACTAAACATTGTCACCAATGTGAAATTTAAAGAAAAAGGAGGAAGACTTACCTGATAAAAGACATTAATTGTCTTCGTCGTCGTCGGTGTTTTGTCGAGGTGGGTCTGAATTTGCAGTGTCACCAGGTAGTAGAGGAGGTTGAGGAAATGTCCTCAGCATATATCGAAGCCAAGACCCCCTTGAACTCATTTTGATAGTGGAACTGCTTGTACATTGTATTTTGCATCAGATTCATCTACAGTTGTATGACATGAAACTGAGTAGTAAGGCCAGTATTAGGGTCACTAGCTGGGGTTGGTCGACGTGATCAGGACGACCACTCTTCCGGTACAGAGGGTGGTACACTAGTGGAGCCTGACCGGCTCATGAATTTCCAAGTCCTCTCTCATGTAATTATTGGCTTAGGATGCACAACCTCTTCAGATGGTTGTATTACAACCACACCTCTCAGATAAAGCTCAAAGATCAACGACAGGTACCTCAAACCACCTGTAGTCGGCCCTCTCAAAGTATGTAGAATGTTGTTGTGGATAACTTTTCTAACATCAATTGACAGGCGGCTTTGAATAGCATAATTGAAGGTTGCACGCTCCTGCGACCTTACTTAACTTGCTGCTAGGTAAGAGTTTGGTAGAAATGAAATGATGCCAGGCATTATACCACGAAGTCATACAAGAGGCAGTGAAGTTAATCACATCTCCATCCGACCGTTTCCAAGAAGTTCTATGTTGGGCCAACATTCGAATAATTTTGTCGGGATCAACTCTCTCTTCGTGAAGCCTAGAATACTCATCATCCTCAATATCCGGCAAATTATAGAACCTATTGATTGTGGTTCTATAAAAAGGGATCCATTTACCTCGCACGAACACTCGGAAGTCTGTGTTCCCTCACTGGCATAAATTCCCTAACAACTGAAATTAGTGCAGGTCTTGCCTGTTTGGCAAACACTTCCCATTTTCGTTGTTCAATCTGCTCCATCGTGTAATTGTCAAAGTCTCTTTCAGGTATATAGGTCTTGTGTGCCACTAAGTTATTAAAATCGTTCGGTGACTTCGGTACTAATGAAATTGCTCATATTAAAGGGTCGGGAAGAAGGGGCTGCAACCTTCGATCTCTTTTTAGGTGGCATGTACATTTTGTTCTCCATTCTAGAATGTATTCATCCTCCCCCAACTTGATGATTTGAATTCGACTATCCCGTTCAAGCTTGTATTTGTCCCAAACTTGAGATTTTTCCTACAAAACACAACGAGATTGTTACTGAGAATAAAATATAACTTCCTAAAAAGGAAAATATAAAAATTATATATATAATAAGAGACGGATAGGGCTTGGGTTGTCTTCCAAGAAGCGTTTCTTTACAGTCATTAGCTAGTCTTTATGCTACGATTATTCTGGAACAGTTAGTTCAAGGTTTTCCTTAGCAGTTAAAAAATCCTCTACGTAGTTTTTAATATGATGTCCATTAATCTTGAAATTTCCCTTAGTTGGGTGGTATAACTCAACTGTACCATAAGGAAACACTTGGGATACCGTAAAAGGTCCGAACAATCTTGATTTCAATTTTCCTGAAAATAGTTTAAGTCTAAAGTTGTACAATAGCACTTGATCTCCCACCCTGAAAATTCTTTTTCTAATGTTCTTGTTATGCTACTGCTTTGTCCTTTCTTTATAAATGGATGCATTGTCATAGTCTTCTCTCTGAATTATTCCAATGCATTCGTGTTTACCCAACCTTTTCTAAGTCAATGTTCAATTGCTCAATGCCTAGTATCCTCTGTACTCAAACTCAATACACTATTCGGTATGGCGACATCCCAATCGGCGTTTTGTATTCGGTGCGATAAGCCCACAAGGCATCGTCTAATTTTTTAGACCAATCCTTTTGAGATGCATTCAATGTGAGTTTCAGAATTCTTTTCAGTTGTCTATTAGAAGTTTCAACATGTCCACTCGTTTGAGGGTTATAAGGCGTGGCGATGGGATGTTGTACCCCATACTTATGAAGTACCGCCTGGAATAACCGATTGCGGAAGTAAGTTCCACCATCACTTATAATGGCTCTTGGTGATCCATAGTGGTTGAAAATATGTTTCCTTATAAAATCTACCACCACACTTGCATCATTGATGGGCAACGCCTTGGCTTTCACCATTTGGAGACATAGTCCACTGCCACTAGGATATATTGATTATTATATGACGACGGAAAAGGTCCCAAAAAATCAACTCCTCATACATCAAATATTTCCACCTCCAGAATATTATTTAGTGACATTTCATGACGGGCCGAGATGTTACCTGTCATTTGACACTTATCACATGATCTACAAAAAATGTGGCAACCCTTAAATAATGTTGGCCAAAAGAACCTACATTGAAGTACTTTCGTTGCTATTTTAGTAGGGCCAAAGTGCCATCCATAATGAAACATGAACTAGTGATAGGATGAGTTTCATGTCATCCTATGGCGTACATTATCTGATTATTTGGTCTGCCCCTCTTCTGTATAAATTAGGATCATCCCAATAATAGAATTTCGCTCGTGGAAAAGCTTTTTCTTCTACTGATAGGTGAAGTCTAGATTCACATACCCACTCGCTAAGTAATTGACAATGTCTATATACCAAAGAGCCTTTTCCACCTACAATAACTATTCATCAGGAAATATCTCATTGATATCCACCTCATCTGAAACATTTGACTGTTCTAGCCTCTATAAGTGATTCGCTACCTTTTTTTTGTTCCCTTTTTTATCACGAATTTCAATATCAAACTCTTACAGTAACAGAACATATCCAATCAGCCTCGGTTTAGCGTCCTTCTTCTCGAACAAATATTTCAAAGCTTCATGGTCTATGTAGACTATTATCTTTGAACCAATCAGCTAATAACAAAATTTGACGAAAGCAAATACTACTGCTAGAATTTCCTTCTCAGTTGTTGAGTAGTTGATCTGGGCATCTGTCAAAGTTTTGCTGGCATATTAGATAACATGCAATATATTTCCCTTGCATTGACCTAACACTGCTCCCACTGTAAAATCATTGGCATCACACATGAGTTTGAAAGGTAGTTACCAATCTAGAGTCACTATAACAAGTGCAGATGTTAACTTTTCTTTCAAAGTGTTAAAATCACCTAAACACTCATTAGAAAAGTTAAAAGGCGCATCCTTCTCCAGTAGATTGCACGAAGGTTTTGTTATCTTTGAAAAGTCTTGAATGAATCTTCAATAAAATCTAGCATGTCCTCAAAACTTCTGATTCCTCTAACTGATGTAGGCTACTGCAATTTTTCGATCACTTGTACCTTGGCTTTTTCAACTTCAATACCATGTAAAGAGATCCTATGCCACGACACTATTCCTTCATTCACCATAAAATGACACTTCTCCCAATTAAGCACCAGATTCTTTTTTTCACGCCTTTATAACACTAAGGATAAACATTACAAGCAGTCATCAAAGGAATCTCCAAATATTGAAAATTCATCGATGAATACCTCGATATACTTTTCCACCATGTCAAAGAATATAGCCATCGTGCATCGCTGAAACGTTACAAGTGCGTTGCATAGGCCAAAATGTATTCTCCTAAAGTAAAAGTTTCATAGGGGCATGTGAAGGTTGTTTTCTCTTGATCTTCTAGAGCAATGGCTATTTAATTGTATCTTGAATATCCATCCAAAAAGCAGTAATAAAGGAAACATGCTATCATCTCCAACATCTAATCAATGAAAGGTAATGGGTAGTGATCTTTTCTTGTGGTATTATTCAGTTTCATGTAATCTATACACACTATCTACCCCGTTACTAACCGTGTTGGTGTCAACTCATTGTTCTCATTCTTCTCCAATGTAATTCCACATTTCTTAGGCACCACATGTACTGGACTCTCCCAATAATTATTTGATATAGGATAGATAATCCCTGCATTTAGCCATTTCAACACTTTCTTTTTCACTACTTCCTTCAAAGTTGGATTTAATCAGTACTGACCATCCACCAAGATTTTTGACTCGTCGTCCATTAAAATTTTATGCATGCAAAGAGTGGGAGTGATTACTCTAATGTTAGTTATGGTCCATCCAATTGCAATTTTGTGCCTCATTAGTACTTCCAATAACTTTTCCTCCTCCTCCTCCTCCTCCTCCTCTGTCATATCATTAGCAATGATTATTGTAAGTGTAACGGAGTCTCCCAAATACGCATAATGTAGATGTAATGGCGAAAGCTTAATCTCAAGAGCTGGGGCCTTCTCCATTGATGGTACCGGTGGTGATGGATTGGCACAAAGAGACTCATATTACCAATGTCTCAATCCTATAAGTTGTTCAGCCAACTGTACAACACATTCAGTTCTTTCTGAATCCATTGAATCTGATTGTATATATCTGCTTCACATAGAATTGTTGGATGTTCGGCATCAAATGTATTAGTTACATGCTCCTCAAGAACATCTACTTGGCAACAGGTATCTGAAGTCAAGGTGTTTCATCGTCTTGAACACATTGGATATATCCTGCTCATTGTCCATCAGATGTGTGCTCTTCCTATGGCCAAGAAAGGTCTTCCCAAAATTAGAGGGATATTTGAATCATCTTCCATGTCCAAGATGATGAAATCTGTCGGGAAGATGAATTTATCAACCTTGATTAGTCTTCCATATTTCCATTTGGTCTTTGATGGACCTGTCAGCCATCTGCAAATAGATTGTTGTAGATTTTGCTTCTCTCAATTCAAGAGACCTGAGAATGACATTAAATTAACACTAGCACCTAAATTGCATAATGAATGCTCAAATTAATTCGAACCAATGGTGCAAGGGATAGTAAAACTCCATGTGTCCTTTAGCTTATGAGGTAGTTTCTTCAGGAAAATTGCACTACATTCCTCAATCAGGCATACGGTCTCATGTTCTTCCAGCTTTCCTATATTGAAAAGAATTTCCTTCAAAAAATTTGCATAGCTGGGCATTTGTGTAATTGCATCTGCGAAAGGGATATTTATGTGTAATTTCTTGAAAATCTCCACAAACTTGGCAAACTACTAGTCTAACTTCTTTTCCTGCAATCATTGAGGAAAAGAAATTGGTAGTACATAGCCTTGATGGGACTTGGTACTCTAACTGTGGATGTTTCTTATCTCTCTTCATCTTCTTTTGCGATTGGTGCAATTTTTTATTCTTTATCCGCTTCTTCAACTTCTATCTCATTGCCTTTTCTGTGTGGCTGCTTCACATGTATTTTTGGCGGTTGTACTCCACTTTTAGTTGTAATAGTTTGCACTTACTCCTTTGGATTTATCATCGTAATGCTTGGCAATGTCCCTTGTGGGCATTCTACGAGCTATTGAACTATCAGGCCAATTTGTTTCTTCAGCTTCTTGATAGATGCCTGCTGATTCTGAAAGTTTGTATCAATTTACTGAAACACCTTGTCTGTCTTTTGCATATATTGATTAAACATCTTCCCCAAACATGTTTTTTTCTCTTACTGGGTATTATTTGAACCATTCCTTTGCTAATTATTTGACCATCTGAAGTTCGGCGATGTCTCCAACATGGCTTATATATTTGTCCATATGGGTTGAAATTGCGGGAACCATTTTGAATGAAGTTTACTTGTTATTCAGGAAAACCCATAGACAAGCAATTTTCTATGGGATGAGTGGGTCAACAATTTTCACATACTAGATTGGTTATCACTACATGTGTTCCTTGTGTTTGTACTTTCACCAGTAACCCTACCTGTTTTGTCAAAGCTATTATCTGTGCATTGGTAGATGTTATGTTGTCCAATTCATAAATTTCAGTCACTTTCTGTGGTACCACTCTTTCTGATGAAAACATTGAATGTGTTATGGCAATTAGCTCAAACAAATCTATGCATTATTGTATGGATTTTCCAATCGATCCACTAGCAGAGGAATCCACCTAAGATTTTGACAACGGTGATAGTCCGGTATAGAAGTATTGTACTTGATTACCTATGGTGATCCCATGATTTGGACACTTTCTCATTAACTTATTGAATCTATTTCGTGCCTCATGATAGCTATCCCCTTCTTTTTGTTGGAAAGTTTGAATTTCCAATTTTATTTTTGCTACTTTTGTCGGTGGGAAAAATTTGTTGCAGAATTTCCTAATTAGTTCCTCACATGTAGTAATACTTCCATGAGGTTCAGCGTCTAACCATTCCAATGCGGCATCTTGCAATGTATATGGAAATAACTGCAATTTGATAGCATCTTTATTAACCCTTGTCGCATGAAAATTCTGACAATTTCTAAGGAACTTGGAGATATATGTGTTCGGGTTTTCATGTGCTAGACCATAAAATTTGAGAGTATTACTGGTCAAGTTACTCCAACCTGTCCTTATCTGAAAGTTGTTCACCCCAAAATCTGGATATACTATACTGGAGCGCTCGAGTGCTCATATGGGAGTCAAGAACTGTGAAACTGGCAAGTTCCCTTCATTTATTTTCACTCACTCATGTTGCTAATCCAGTGGAGCCACCACTCTCTCGACAAGTTGTCCAATTGGCTGTATAGGAATATGGATATTTTGATCGTCAACCATTTGATGTTGTTGTCGTTTTTGCTTGTGCTCTTTACGTCTTCGTCTGAAAGTATGTTCTATTTTCGAATCAAACGGTTCAAGATCGTCACCTTGGGTACGAAGCATACAACGAACACCTCTTATCTGTCAATAAAAGAAAATAAACAAATCAAATAATAATTAAAAATAAATTAAATTAAGACTAAATGATGCGAACCCACATAACAATAGTAACTACGAAACCCACACAAGATTAATTCAAACCCAAGAAAGTCAAGAATTAATGTTTAAGCTTGATTCAAAAATATTGAACCAATAAACCAACACAATCGCCGACAATATGTTGACCCCGTGATTACAAGATTCAAGAATCTTACTTGATTTGTTTGAACGCCACAAGAAATAATTTTGATAAGTTCAGAATTAATTGGATGGAGAAGAAAAAGAAAGCAATAATGCATTGCCAATAATTGTATGTCTTTACAATGAATAGAATGATTCATATTTATATGGTACCTATAAAACCTACTTAAAAATAGAATTAAGTCTTAAAAGATATCAAAAATATACCGTACAAGAGTTTTAACTAAAATAGAAGATTGCGCGAAATTTAAAAAATTCACGGCCGAAAATATACTATGCGGCCGCATAATGTAATTCTTTGCGGTCGAATAGACCATTTCTGATCCTCCTCTTTGGGTTCGATAAAGGGGCATGCGACCTGAACAACTATGCGGCTGCATATGTTCCTTCCAATCTCTCTGTCCATTGCTTGAATCAAGTTGCTCCACTTCATTTCAACTTCCATGCCCAACATGAAACTTGTCATGTTGCTTGTTGTGATCAATGTTTCGTCCACCGTGGTTTAAACAAGTGGTCACATTGCTTCTTTGACCCGCTTCGCTCGCAACCTAGTCATAGGCCCTTCCTCAACGATCAATGGATCATTACCCGGACTTGCCATCGTATCCTGGATCACATCACTAAAAGTAAATAGTCCCCAACAACAGCGTCAAAAACTTCTTGTATTTTTTCTATCACAAGTTACGATATCGTAACAAGTAATATAGTAAACCTTTGATTTCAGATTATCGTTCCCACGAGGACTATATTTTGGAACTTAATTAGATTTTCTAACTCCTATTTGATGAAAGCAAACAAAGAATTATATGTTGTTGTGAGTTTTTGGTTTAAACACTTAAAATTAATTAAAATGCACGCAGAGATTAATTTAAAATTTAAATAATGAACAGATATTAGGGCCAAACAATTTCACCTATTGATCCCCTTTAAGTCTTAATTTAAGATTCACAAGTTTATTGTAGTGTTCGATCGAATTCTTCTATTGTATTTAATTTACCCATCCCAAGTTCTCATTGAGCCTATTTAACTAATTAAATCACATATCTCTATGCGAATCTACCTTAGTTAAATTGAATATTAGTTCTAAGAATTCATATAATGATCGCAATATTTAGTATAGGTATCTCTATACGTTAAACTAATATACCAAATTTTACTATATGATCTAATTCTCAAACTCACCTTTTGATTTGTAAAAGATTTACAAAATCATCAAATTAATAATCAAGTAATTTAACACATTAAACTCATAACAAAATCAACACATGTATGATAAAATAACAAGAATTTTGAATCAAAGAAATAAAGGGTTTCAAGTAGATTACATTGTTCGCTTTAATATAAAATTTAGCTATTCAAAATGATGGAAGAAGAAAAACAAGAAATTGTTATTGAATACATCACCGGATTTAAAATAATGATGTAGAAAAAGAAATTAATCATGCACCAAGATCTTCTTCCTCTTCTAATCAATGTTTCAAAACTTGAATTTTTTGATGTTTTTCTCCCTTCAATTATGCTCTTCAATTTCTTGTTTTATTTATTTTTTCTTAATGTGGAACTCAATAAAAGTGTCTCATTTCTTCTATTTATACTCCTTTATACGTTTTCCCAAATTTAGAGTCTTTCTAGGCTTTTCGCTGACCAAATCAGTGTAACCCTTAAAAAAAGGGCGTAGCACCTAGGTGCTATGAGTGCAGCGCCTAAGTGCTGTATCTCTGTTCACTGCATATTTGTTCACAACCTATTTCTGCTGGTTCTTCACAGCGCCTGGGCGCTTGGGTTCCAATGCCTGGGTGCTGACTTACTGTTAAAATTTTTTAAAAAAAAAAATCATTCCTGGCTCGTGGGCGCTTCGAGTATGGAAAATAAGTAGCAAAATAAGTAACAACAGAGTCAAATTTATTTTCCTTGCATTTGACTCTATTGTTCACTTTAGCACCCTTTTTACTCCACCTCACCATAAATTTAAAACAACACTAACAAACACATCAAAAGCTTTATATACTCATAAGATTTAACCCACAATCAATTTAAAATTGTATAAAACTCGTGAGTAAAAATACATTCGTCACTCTTCATTATATTACAGATTAAGTTAGACAAATAATAAACACAAAATCATTGTATTCATTCTCTATATTTTAGTGAAATTTCTATTCATCTGCCAGTTATTTTATTCTTGAGTATGAAATCGATTATTTCATATAGTGTCATATTATTTTCACACCTATTATCATAACAAATTGGTATCAGAGTTATCTGGTATTTTTTTTATTTTCTATAACATCTATAATATGTGTTCGAAGATAATGCTCTCGCTTCAACCCACCTGCAATTCCCTTAGGACAACCTCTTAGTCTTTGGTCACGTAATTGTGATGTCATGGCTGGGGAGCCCTTACAACCATCTGCTTTGCCATCAGAGCTTCCTTCCTTGTTGTCCGTCCATATTTCTATTGTTCATCCTCCGCTTCCTGTTTTCATCTCTATCCCCTTAGAGTCAAGATTTCAACGCTTTCTTAACCTATTAAAAACTCCTACATATTCTTGCACCAGCCCTCACCCACGATGGTATAATTGATTTTCCCTATGTCAAGAGTCAATAGGTGGGTTAGTCATTTTGTAGGAGTACCAGGAAAACCCTGATGCACACTGATTTGTGGCAAGCCCTTGACTCTCATTTTACTCCCATCTTTTCTATGAGACAGAAATGCATGGCTCTGGTGCATCAAGAATTGCCTCATAAAAGCATTTTCATCATTAAGATGTTGTAATAATTGGGATTTGATTTTCATCATTCTTGTTATGAAATGGATCATAAGATAATGGCAATAATGAAATAAAGAAGAAGAAAACAAGAATTTACGTAAAAACCCAATTCGGGAAAAAACCA
>CAIGRT010186734.1:0-20843 GCA_903798405.1 Fraxinus platypoda | reverse complement strand
GTCAATTATGTATGCTTGATTAGGGACGTCAACAAGTCGAGTCGAGCCAAAACTCAAAGTTGGGGTTCAGCTCAAGTAAAAATGGTTTGAGCTTTTACTTGGTCAAAAAATTTAGGCGCGACCTGAACTTAAAGCTCGAGCCGAGCCGGCTTGTATTTTTTATTTTTTTAAAAAAGGCATCCACTCGGCTACCTGCTGCCTGGTATTGCAATGCGTTTTTTTTTAATATAAATTTGCTCACGGGCCGGCTCGGGCTCAAGCCGACACTCCAAAATGGGGCTTGGCAGAGCCGCAAGCCTAGCCTCCTCGAGCTATTTTATGGCTACAAATTTCTCTAATATATATATATATATATATGTGTGTGTGTGTGTGTGTGTGTGTGTGTGTGTGTGTGTGTGACCCAAATTCTATTGTGTAATTGGAGTTTTAGTTGAATTGGTCTTGAAGGGATCGAAATTACATTGGGATTGGAGTTTTGGTTGGAAAAGGAAGCTTGAATATGTCATTGGTTATTTTGGACTCTTGAAGTGTAGCCGTCCGCCCCAACGCCTAGGCGCCATCAGAAGCACTGGAAGTAATTTTGTCTAGAAAGTCAACGTCACATCGACATACGTGCAGTGCCACACTATCACCTAATTACCACGAGGGTACTGCTCAAGCAACATGTCCCGCCCGTTAGCCTTTGTGCTAGAGCTCAAGCAGCGTATTTATCCAACTCAGTCTCATTTCGAGTTTTGACTCATTTTCTCTACTTCTATTCATCAACAACTTGGTTTTGAGGGTTTATATATGTTGTCCATGACCTACATCAAGGATATAACATTCATATAATATCTTGAGAACTTTAGATTTTAATCAAGAGCATTGGGATCTTGTTTAAATACATTCATTATTAATTATAGTGAAATTCTCCTCCTCTACATGTGGATTTTTCCATCATGGGTATTCACGTAATCTTGGTTTTTTTATTTATTTCATTATTATCATTATCTTGTGATCAATTCAGAACAAAATGGTATTAGCGCAAAGTCTCTCCTCTGCATGGAAACGATGACATATTATATTCTGTAATTGGATCTAAACACAAGATATATTTTATGGCAAGTGAAGATGTAAGCGATTCTCGCGCAGATGGATTTGGAGGGAGCAAAATGAAAAACATCATAGGGATCGAAAAGTCCAATCTCAAATTCATCTACATATATCAAATCAAAATTTTCAGGATGTTCTAAAAGAGAAAAGTGTCGCTGTATTATGGTTGATGTTGGAGCAATGTTGAGTCATTGGATGATCACTTAACTATGTTCAAAGAAACCATGGATAATTTGGAGACATTGAAAGTTAAGTATGATAAGGAGGACTTGACGCTGATGTTGTTGAGTTCATTGTCGCCATCATATGTGACTTTGAGATATACTATTCTCTATATTTGGGATATACTCATTGTGGATGAGGTCTATGAGCTTCACTATTTAAAGAGAAGACGAGGCATCTTACAAGAAGATTTGGGAGTTAGGCTGAAGTCCTGGTTGTTTGTAGGAGAAATCAAGATATGAATCTTGGTAGGAATATGAGGGGTTGATCAAAATCTAGACATGTAGAGAAACATGTCACTATTGTAAAAAAGAAGCGGTACAACTGGTTTAATTTCTGTTAGTTGGAAAAACAGAAATAAAGTTGCTGGTGTTGTTGATAAAGGAAAGCAACCTCTTAATACAGCGGATGCTGATGTTATGAAAGATGGACAAAGTAAATGAGAGCTTCTTGTAATTTTTGACATGGGTTCCAAATCTTGTAAGGAATGGGTTTTTGACTTGGCGTGTACTTTTCATATATGTCCCAACATAGATTGGTTTACAACATATAAAGGAGTTTCAAGTGGTGTAGTGATTATAAAAAACAACGCACATTGCAAAATTATCGAAGTTGGTACATTCAAAATCAAAATTTCGATGAGACTATTGGAATACCTATAGATGTAAGGCACATTTCAAAATTGAAGCGAAATCTCATATTTTTTAGGACACTTGACTCAAATGGTTATAGATACATTAGTGCAGGTTAGTGGTGGCAATGGGCTGAGCTGAGATCTATCCACAAGCTCGACTCGTGCTCAAAGGCTGAGCTCGTGAGCTCACGAGTCGAGCCCACGAGCTCAAGTTTTTTTTCAATTTCTTTTTACTCTTTTGTTCACATTTTTACAAGCCTATGAGTCGAGCTCATGGGGTCGTGAACTTTAGGCCCACGAGTCGTTCGCGAGTTCAATGAGGCGAGCTTTCCTCGGCTCCTTGGACGAACCCTTGGCTCGAGCTCGTCCCGAAATGAGCTCTAGCCATCCATGGGCTGAGCTTTGACTTGTTGAACCAACTAGCTACTCAACAATTTTGTCACCCCTAGTGAAGGTGGAGTTTTGAAGGTGAGCCTGGGTGTTATTATCATGAAATGATATAAAAGCTCTACACAGTTGTATATTTTGGAAGGTTCCATAGTTATAAGGGATGCATCAATTTCTACTTCGTATTTGATAAATGAGGAAATGACAAAATTTTGGCATATACAACTTGGATATATGAGTTAGAATGGTACGATAGAGTTGTGTAGGAGGGGACAAGAGGACCAATAAGATGAAGTTTTATGAGCATTATGTTTTTGAGAAATAGAAAATGTTCAGATTCTCGAAAGGAACACAACACGAAGGAAACACTTGAATATATCCATTCAGATCTTTTGGGACAAGCTAGGATGCCTTTTACAGAAGGTGTTTATTACTTGTTGACATGATTGATGATTTGTTCAAGAAAGTTTGGATATTTTTCTTGAAATAGAAGGGTGATGTATTTGGGACCTTCAAAGAGTGGAAAAAATATTAGAAAAGTAGACTGGAAAGCATGTAAAACTTCTATGCACAGATAATATGTTGGAGCTTTGTTCAGATAAATTCAATAGTTTCTGCAGGGCTGAAAGCAACTTGAGACACTTGTCAGTGCCTGGAACTCTTCAAAAGAATGGTGTTGTAGAACTAATAAAAAGAACCTTGATGGAAAAGGTTCGTTGTATACTTTCAAATTCTAGGTTGCCGAAAACGTTTTGGGTTGAAGTTACTACTATGGTTTGTTTTCTGATTAATCGATCACCCTCAGTTGCCAATGAGAAAAAGATGCCAGAAGAGGTAGGGTCTAGTAAACATTCTTGTTATTCTAATTTGAAAATATTTGGGTGTCCTGCTTATGCTTATGTGGATAATGGAAAGTTGGAGTTGGGTCTAGGAGTGTATATTTCTTGGGTATAAATAAAGTGTGAAGTGGTATAAATTATGGTGTCCTGATATAAGAAATGTGGTGGTTAGTAAAGATGTAGTATTTGATGGACTTGTTATGGTTCATGATTCACCTCGTGGGAATTCTAGTAAAATTGAGGAACAGAATCATTCAACTCATATGGAGTTGGAAATTGGTCCTGGGGAACAATCAGAAGTTTCAAAACAATCTACTGCAAAACAGTCTAGTTCAAAGCTAAGAGACTGTAACACTTAGCCTATTTTGCCTACACCACCAGCAACACTACCGTATTCTATTGTTAAGGATAGACTTCAAAGATATATTAGACCTCTACGGAAGTAATGAGAAGCAGATTTGGTAGCTTATGCATTGAATATGTCTAACAGTATTGATTCCACTTAGAAGTCTGCTACATATTCAAAACAAACAGTTGTAGTGATTATGGCATATGGTTGATTGCTATATAGGAGGAGATTGAATCGTTGAATAAAAATAATATATAGGACTTGGTAAAATCATCTAAGGATAAAATGGTTGTTCGCTGCAGTTGGGTGTTTTAACGGAAGGAATGAACATCAAGGATTAAAGATGTAATATATAAGGCCAGATTAGTACAAAAGGTTACAGTCAAATTTCAGGTGTTAACTTCATAGATGTGTTCTCACCAGTAGTAAACAATTAGAGCTTTACTTTGGGTTGTGGCTAAGAATGATGTGGAGTTTGAGTAGATGGATGTCAAGACAGCATTCTTTCATGGAGAACTTGAAGTGAGCATTTACATGCAACAACCAGAGGGTTTCATAGTTTTTAGAAAAGAAAACTACGTGTGCTTGTTGAATAAGTCATTGTATGGACTGAAGCAGTCGCCGAGGCAGTAGTATAAAGAGTTTGATTCATTCATGACTATTCATAATTTCATTAGAAGAAGTTATGATAGTTGTGTGTACTTTAGAATGGGAGATGATTGATTGGTTACATATTTGTTGTTTTATGTTGATGATATGCTCATACCAGCCAAGTATAAACGGGAGGTCAAAAAAGTGAAAGCTTAGCTTTATAAGGAGTTTGAGATGAAAGACTTGGGTGCAACAAGGAAGATTCTTGGTATGAAAATCTTGAAGGATAGGAAGGCAGACATATTGTATTTGAGTCAGGAGGGGTACATTGAGAAGGTGATTCAAAAGTTCAATATGTTGAATGCTAAAGCTATCAGTACTCCCTTTGCTGCCACTTTAAATTATTATCTAGCTTGTGTCTTCAGTCAGATGAAGACATTGATTATTTGTCTCGAGTTCTTTATTCTGGTGAAATTGGTTCGCTTATGTATGCTATGGTTTGTACAAGATCAGATTTGGCACATGTAGTCAGTGCAATTAGTAGGTACACAACAAATCCTGACAAAGAACATTAGAAAGCAGTGCAGTGGATATTCAGATACTTGAAGGGCTTTTCTAATGCTTGCTTGCATTTTTGTAGAAATAAAGATTGAGTCTTTGTGTATATGAATTCAAATTATGCTAGGGATCTTAATAAGAGGATATCACTTATATGGTATGTATTTATCCTTGGAGACTGTGCTATCATCAGAAAGCTACTTTGCAAAATACAGTAACTTTATCTACAACAGAGGCAGAGTACATGGCCATTACATAAGTATGTAAGAAGGCTATGTGGTTGAGATGATTGATTGGTGAAATCAGTAAAGACTTGCAGATTTCTATAGTGTATTGTGATAGTCAGAGTGCTACTTTTCTAATTAATGATCAGATTTTTCACGAGAGGACTAAGTACATTGATATGAGGTATCACTTTGTACATGATGTAATTGCTCATAGTGATATTATAATGAATAAGGTTGATACAAAAGATAATTCTGCTAATATGATGACAAAACAACTTCTTATTACTAAGTTTGAGCATTGCTTGAACTTGGTGTTTGTCATTGATTTAGCGTATTGGTAAAGGTGTAGTGGTGTTTACTTTGGAGATGTGTTTTGGAATTCCTTGTATTAGAATTTGGTTCGAAGTGAAGATTTGTTATAATGTGACCTAAATTCTATTGGGCAATTTGAGTTTCGATAGGAAAAGGGAATTTGGATAAATCATTGGATGAATTTGGGACTTTTGAAAGGTAGTAAGATGCTTGGCGCCATGATCGCGGCGCCTAGGCGCCATCGGATGCATTAGATGTAATTTTGTCCCGAAATTCAACACCCCAGCAGTTGGAACGCGTGAGCAGATTATCGAAAATTTAAAATTTATTTAATTCAAGAAATAAGATCGTCTAAATATTCATGTGTATGTTATATCAAAAACAAATGATTTGAATTTTTACCTAAATTCGATGATCAATTCTTGAATTGAATCTGAATCACAAACTTCCAACTTTTTTGGGTAACGAGCTTCCAGCGTTTTTAATTCCAAGAACTTGATGCTCCAAACCTCCAAATCTTTTATGGTATTCTTCAAATGCGAGTGGGCACCTTCTTTTAATTAAACCAAGAAACTAATTATTGGATTGGACAATAAGAAAAATATTTTTCTTACTTTTTTCTTTCCAATTTGAACACTATGGAATTATGTTCCGTTTGGCCCCTATTATTTCAAAATTTAATGGTTGGAATAGTGTTTTTTCTTTCTTTTTTTGAAAAATGTGGTTAGTGAAGAAATTTTTTTTGAAATTATGTGTAATATTATTTTATGAGAGAATGTGCGGTTGATAAGAAGAGATAGAAAATAAATTATAATTTTAATGAGGACCAAATGGGGGCCATGTATTATGATTGTTCTTTTCGATTGGATGTCGAGGTTCCATCGAGTCTCTATTTATAGAGATAAAGATGTTTCAATCCATGTACAATAATAATTCAAATTTCAAATACATAATTAAAATTCAAATATGAGTTTTAATTAAAGTTCACATCCAGTTAGTTTACATTTAATTACATGTGTAGTCCAAGAACTTCAATTACAATTATACTTACGTTTACAACTTTTATAATAATTACAACTAAGTACAAAATTTTATTGTAATTGCAATTAACCACGAAACTTTTATTATAATTTTAATTAAATTCAAATACTTTATAGAGCTAAAAAGGGACATGATCAGACATATATTATTAAAGTTCCAATAATTAGATCATGTCTAGTAGACCCTAAACCATCCAATGTAATTATTAGCCTTTGTTTTTTCCACTAAAAGCAAAAGATTGCACTCTCGGAATATATAAGAGAACAGAAAATAATAAATTTGTAATACTTTACTCTGGCCTATTGCATAAGTATTTTATCCCCATCTAAGATTCGATAATTAGGTACGAGCATAAATGACTATTTTGTCCCTTTAATTATTCTCACAAACTTAAGTACTATTTTCTTTAACGGTCCTGTAAACTAATAATAGATGTTGAAGTTTAGCATCAGCTAAACACTGAGCTAAGATTTTAACTGTTCAACAAAAAATATGTAAGTAGTCACTCTACCAATTTTTTCAGGACAATGGTTCCCGGCACAAATTCATGTTCTCTATTTCGCTTATTCTCAAGTTCTCAACTCACCGAAATATTTGATTAATCAAATTGATCTCATCCATTGATGAATCAAAGAACCATTAAAGTCAAGAAAAGATATACATGACTCTGCCAAGAGATTTAGATGAAATACACGGTGATCAAGTGGAATATAATTCTCCACACAGTCATACTATAGAATTAAACTCGACACATGGTCTGTTCAATACACTTTAAGTGTACTAATATCACTTTTAACTATTTATGCGAGAATGACAAATCACAAACTCGAATAGTGAATATGTTAATACTACAACCTTCCAATACAAGGTGTTAACCCTTATACATTAGTTGTGAATAAATTATTTATGATCAAAATATAAGTTGTGTCACACTGTACTTCTCAAATCGAGTACCGAACTTATATTACAAGTGATCATATGCACTTTAATTCGCATGCTCAATATTAAATAAATAAATAAAATCACAATTTATGTATTATGAATTATTATTTTTTATTAGCGAAATATATTATATGGCACACAATCCAACAAAATTTTCACTTGCCCTAAAGTATATGTGTCATGTCTTGCAGATATCCCTCGAAAACCTTAGCCGATAAGCTTTTAGTAAATGAGTCTACAAAGTTATCCCCAGTAATAGTCCTACTAATAAACATATTTTCTCTACCAACATCTCTCTTGAGAGATAATATTTTCGTTCAATGTGTTTATCCCGCTAATGACTCTTGGTTCTTTAGCATGTACCATAGTCCCACTGTTATCCTAGTACAATGTAAAGGGTTGTGCAGATGCAGGCACCACCTCAATAACCGTTAGGATTTTCTAAGTCATACAACCAATTTATTAACTTCACAAGCTACTAATACTTGGCATCAATGGTGGAATCAACAATGCATGTTTACTTGATACTTCTCTAAACAATGGCCTCATCCATCAAGTGTAAACACGATACTGATAGTCTTCATCACTCTGGAAGTTCGAAAAATAATGTGTTTGAGCTATTGTCTAGGCTTGCAATAACGGCCGACTTTCAAAACGTTACGTTCACTAATTAGCTAAGTGAGTCTGATACATTATTTCTTAGTAATACTCTTATTCATCTTCCTTGGATCTAGTCGACTACTTCAATTCATGTGGAGGATTGTTGGAATAATTGGAATTATTAATAGTGTGAATTGAAATATGTATCCAATAGGTGTCTTTTCAATTGTAAAGAGTCATGTTACTTAGAATTGGTGTAACTATTTCAAAGGTGCGTGATGAAAAGGTGTATACTACACCATTTTAATGTGTAAATGTGTGATCTATGTTAAGAGATACAACATTTCAATGAAAACGTGCATACTACACCATTTAATATGAAAAAGTGTGGTCTATGTTAAGAGATACAATATTTCAACAAGTCACTTGAAAATATATAAATAGAGACATTTGATTTCATTTTTTCCTACATCAAATCAATTCAGATTATTATTGATTTCTAATTCCCTTATCTCTTCAAAAATTCCATTCATTTTATTTTGCTGAAATAAAATTATGTTCGAATTGTTTTCAGAAATAAAATTTCTTTCAAATTTTTAATTCATGTCTATTCCATTCAAGAAGAATATTGTCTATACTTTTGGTTTGATCGGCAAAATTAATGGTGTGCTATATTAATTTTGGAAGAAGCGTTGTGAGTTGGGAGACGTACATCCATTTGATCCTATTAGCATCAATGCAAGAGCCTAAATTCGTCTTAAGGAGATTTGCATTTGCATGCCTCGCTTTATTTTATCTCCTTCGATTTTTGCATTTTCTACGTTTGAGTAAGTAGTGATTTGCTCATTATTATGCATGCACTATGATTCGATAAGTTGTTACTCTTGTATTTGCATGTATGTGTCTTTAATTAACAAAATATAATTCATGCACTAATTTATCCAACACTAAATGGGGTTGAAAGAGGATGTGAGAATATATGAACCAACATACAATTGACATTTTAGAGTGAATTAGTACCATTGATATTGGGAAGAAGAATGATTCTGCGAAAAAATTATTAATAGAAGCGAGTTAGGGTCGGATTGGAATTGCTGTACAAAGAGTGTGATTTTTAGAATTTCATATAATGTTATTCATTTTGTTGCTATAGGGGTTCATGCCGTAAATTTTCAAATAGGATTCAAGTGAACGATTATATTGGGTATGGATGGGGAACATATTTAGAAGTCGGGTATTGATTATGGAAAAATAGAAGTTTTGATACCTGTACGATATGTCTAGTTAAATTAGATATGGATGAGAAATATATTTTAAAGTTTGAGTATGTATCAGAAAAAATTTAAAGTTTGGATACCTACAAAAGGCGCACTTGAAAGTTCATATATCATTTGTACTTTTTATTTATCCTAAAAGATTACACAAGCTGGAAAAGAACAATAAAAAAGGATAAATTATTCCCATCCCAAAAAAGAAAGAAAAACAGGCTGAAGTAAATAATCTTTAGGGCCTGCTTGAGAGTTTTATTTTCACTGGTTTTGAGCAGTTTTGGGGGGTTGGAAGAACTGATATTAGAATTTTTGGACACCGATTTTGGATATTTTAAAAATCACCCAAAAAATGTATAGTATAATTTTTATAGTTCCCTCAACCCATCAAATAGATGATTTTTTGCTGTTTCTTAATTCTCTTTTAATTTTACCCTTTATAAAATAATTATTCCAATAAACATATTTTGTTTAATACTAACTTATAGATAAATATATACTAACTAAAAAATTATATTATAATTAAAAAATTACTTATTTTACTTATAAGATAATAAATTATTTTTGTGTTAAAATCTGACTAATAAGACAAAAAAACGTTTATAAAGCATAAAAAGTTACTTATAAGTAAAAAAATTGCTTACGTGTTCAAATTATTTAAAAGTACAAAATTAACTTATATTTATAAAGTTTATATATAACTTAGAAATATTAACATAAAATTTTAAGTAAATATTTAACTTTATTTAAATTTTTAAGTTAAATTATAACTTATATTTAAAAATTATATATGTGTAAAATATCACTTATAAGTAAAAAAATTATACAAGAAATCATAAATTCAAAATTCCACTGAGGGATATTTATGTAACTTTACCTTTTTAAAACACTTTCAGAATTGGTAGATAATAAACTCTCAAGCAGGAGTTCGACTGTTTTAAAAATTGTTACTAAAATCACTTATAACTCATCCGCTCATAAACGTTCAAAATCGGTACTTTAAAAAATACTCGTTATCGGTACGTTGTGACTCTGCAGCAGGCTATTAAAGACTTAAAAAGGAGCACAAAAACTAAGGGTACGTTTGATAGACAAAGGTGGAAGAAATTCTAATTTAGTTGGTAAATAAAAACCCACGAAACCTATAGGAATTCGTTTTTCATGAAAACAAAGAAAATGCAACTTAAAGTGGTTGTACATTAGAATTCAATTTTAATTTCCGCGTTGCTCAAACGATTAAAGTGAAATTCGTTTTCCTCAAATGTGACATTTTCCATGGAAAATGTGGCAATCAAACAGGACCTAATAGTTTTCCTTTCAACACTATTTTAATTCCAATATTCTTAGCTGTTTACTAATATATGCATTTTGAACTCCAATCACAAGTCCATATTTACATTCAACACAATACTTGTCTTTTGATTTTCGTAATGGTTTAGTTCTATATATTCTTCCTTTGCATCTCTCCGGTGTCATTTTCTTGTCTTCATCTTTCCTCGAATGGACTCCAAAGCCATTTTGTTACATCATTCTCACCCTCAATGTCATCAAAGCATAGAGCCTCCTCTAACACTTCTACTGTCAGTGATAATAGAGTTTTTATTATGTCATTGACCAATACAGATTATGATAAGGGGTTTATAAACATAAACAAATAGAAATGAATAGTAAAAAAGTGGGTACTCCTTGTAGGTCCATTGTGAGCACAGTTATATACTACTCCTTCCATTGATATTGTGACGCTACTCCCTTTGAAACTAACAAATTCATTCGAATATGAAACAATCCATATTCCAGAGCATATTTCAAATTCTTATATATTTCATATAAAGAATTCAATAAGGCTACAGACTGTTGATCATTTGAGATAGTTTCCCCACTAGAAATTCAAGGACGATATGTTAAATGTGTCCAATTTTGTCTCAAGATAAACATTGGAATTAAATTTGAAATTGAAAAATTGTTTACATAAGTAACATTTATTTGGGAGTGTTTTAGTTTGATATATACTTTCCAATTTCTTCCACAATTTTGTTGCAGTCTTAGTTTTACCAATCTCTCTAATGACACTATCAAATAAATTAAAAATATATATATTATATGCAATTTCAATTTGATCAGTTTTCTTGGTTGCATCAAAATCAGCAGCCCAAGATTCATCAAGAACTTTAGCACATTTTTATTGTAAAAGTAAAGCTTTCATTTTTTTGACTCCCATTGTCGGTCCAAATCCCAACATCTAACTTAATACTTTCCATTTTATTTTGAAAAATAATTTGCACTTCCTCTACAAGAATTGATGCCCCTCTCTGCCCATCTGATATTTTCATCTCCTTGGCTCACAAATTTGTTTTTGTTTTTTCTTTTCTTTTCTTTTTTGGGTTCAGTTTTGAATTAAATATTGGGACTTCAATTCTCTTGATTATAATTGTTAAAAATCTATTTTTTGCCTGTGAAGATTGAATTTGATTGACTTAAATTGATTCAAAGATACCCTGTTTGATACTGATTAAAATTCAAATTTTATTATAAGTCAAAGTCAACAATCAATTTTAACCACATATTTCATGAGTCCAACACAACTTTTCAACCATACATTTCAACAACTTTTATTACTGAAAATCTGATTTTAATCTTCACAAACAATGGCAAAATCTTTGAAAAGGAAATTTTGATGGTTCATGGTTCTTAATTCTTAGCACGATTTTGGATGTAAAACTGATAATTTTTTGTTATGTATATTTGGTTTATAAGTCCCTGTAGTGATTGTTTGGGTTGTAGATTCTTGATTGAATCTGATTGGCTTTAACAAATGGAGAGTGTGGGTGGGGTGGGGATTTTTCTATATAAAATTACCATTTTATCCTATAAAATTGGTAAATAATATGAAGTTTTAAAAGTTAGGAATTGTGGGCGACATAAATAAAAAGTTTTGGTATAATCTATAAAAATGAAAAGCTTGGAATCCCTGCTGCAATTTTTTTTTTATTTTTTTTATTTTGGTCATTTATACTATTTTTAGCCTAATCTAATGGAATTGGACGGTAGGAAGTCTTTTGCACCTCAAATGTCAAATAGGAGGTTTATTGCCAATTTGAAAGAATAGATGGGTATTGCGCAAATAGGGACAAAGATCAAGGGGATTTTGCGCCAATAAACCTTTCAAGTTTGATATGAGTGAAATAAATACAAATATTAATTATTAATATTATTAGATTTATTTATATTTTAATGCTGCAAAATGTTAAAATATCTCAAGAAAAATTCACAGGTGCTCATCCACTAAGTGAAAGCTCTAACTTCTCTTCATAATATTGTCAAGTCCTATCGAGAATGCAACCAAACATGCCACTGAAGAACACGTGGGAATTTAGCTTTATTACATTATTGTAGAGTTTTATTTATACAATACCCACATACAATACAAGTATAGTTTACCATACAAGAGTCCCAGCAAGGGATATGGCATTTGGCAACATTCTGTATTACAAGATTACAACAAAATATAGAATTATACAATAATATAACAACAAATCCTTAACAGTACATAGCACGCCATTAATGAGTAAATTTAAATCGCAGTAGCAGGATATGAACAAAACCGACAAGAAGTATAGCAAACGCGATTAGAAAGATGTGGTCCGTGGTGTCCTTGTTTGGAATGTGGGATGAGTGAGGCAGATGATCATTCTCATATTCCATGTGCTCTGTAAACTGCTGTTGGTAGTAATGGTGGTGGTGGTGGTGAAAATCTGGACCATTTCCCTCTCTCTCGAGGGGTTCCATTTGACTTGAATTTGACATTTTGGTCTCGAATGTATCATGTTTGGATCTATCCAATGGTGTATAAGTGGCGGTTGTCTTCCTGCGTTAATTACACCACTAGGTTGAGCAAAATGAGCATTAACTAAGGGGATGACTAGTATACAGTACTGAAGTGCAACTCTGCATACCATAGGGAATTTCAGATTAAGATTTTACAAGTATTTTAGAAAGTAATCCAATTTCAGCAGCTACTATATAACAGACTAAAGCAAAAGCAGTTGTTCCGATGAAAAGCACTAAAAATTAAGCAAATAGGTTTATAAAAGCGAGATGTATTTCAAGCATATACTTCAAGACAAAAACTGATGTCCCTTGCTGTGCTTTGCACTTCAGCACGCCCAAGCACATTTTTGTCAGACATAAATAGGCTGCCATGGACAGATATTAGTACAGACAAGTACCTTATCGCAGTGCAAAGGGCAAACCTATCACTTGTATATTCTCCATTGTGCTTTTTTCTGCCTCAGGACGGTGATACAGAACGAAGAAAAATTTTATGGACTAAAAACTCAAATAAGCCTTGTTCTCGAAAATTTGAGATTGGGTAAAATAATCGTTTTTCACCACTTCGTTCAACCTACAACTGTGTGTAATGAAAATCCAGTGAAAGAAAATAAAAAAACCCTTTAACAAAGATGTTATACCATTATTCTACTTGCATACAGAAGGTTTTAGTGGGCAAATGACGTTATGATCTGGTCTCAAACAATTGCGAAGGATGACTATTATATATTTTAGTTAGTTATTTTAGTTGCCAGCTAGTTCATTCTGTTTTCTTCTTTTAAGTAGCCAGCTAGCTAGGCATGTTGTTCAAATGCCGTTTACTTCCTTTATTTATATGCTTCTCATTTTGTAAACATTGGGTGCGAATCATTATGAAATGAATTCAGTTCCCTCCATTTCCTCTCCTCTTCAATTCAATATGGTATCAGAGCACTTGTGGAATTTCTGATTCATCTTCTTCCTTATTTCTGATATTACATCAGAACTTGATAATTACAGTTCTCTCATTCATTGATCAAGCATCTACATGGCGACTGATGCTACGATGCTATCAGATACAGCAGGAAGCAATCCTTTCATTGATGATGGGTTGAATCCTTATTATCTTCATCATTCGGATAGTCCGAGATTGGTTTTGGTTTCTCAACCACTTACTAGTGAAAATTACACTTCCTGGAGCAGAAGCATGATGATTGCTTTATCTGTGAAGAACAAACTCGGCTTCATAGATGGTTCTATTCCGAAACCTGAAGGTAATGACAGCCTCATTAATTCCTGGATTCGCAACAATAATAGAGTCATATCTTGGATCCTTAACTCTATGTCTAAGGATATATCAGCTACCATTATATATTTGATTTCTACTTATGAGATCTGGAAGGATCTGAATGAGAGATTTCAACAGAAAAATGGGCCACACATTTTCCAGTTGAGACGTGAATTGATGAATCATACTCAAGCTCAATTGACTGTGGGAGCTTACTTCACCAAACTGAAGACTATTTGGGAGGAATTGAGTAACTATAGGCCGACTTGTTCATGTGGAAATTGCACTTGTAGGGGAAATAAGGCTCTAGTTGATCACCATCAGACTGAATATGTGATGTCGTTTTTTATGGGACTTCATGACTCGTTTGCCCAAACTAGAAGCCAAATATTGCTTATGGATCCAATACCACCTATCAATAAGGTTTTTGCAGTTGTATCCCAAGAAGAACATCAAAGGAACTTGAGAAATGTAACAGGATCATCTGCTGGGAATCGTCCAATGGCTTTTGCCATAAAAAATGAAGGTAATCGATTTCATAATAACCAACAGTTTGGAAAACCTCAGAAGAAGGATCAACCTATTTGTACATATTGTGGATTTACTGGTCACTCTGTTGATAAATGTTACAAACTTCATGGTTTCCTCCTGGCTATAAAACAAGACAAAAGAACATTGATTCTCCTAATCGGGTTGTCACTACAACAACAAATCAAATCTCGTAATCCTCTGCTCATCAAGGGAACATTGATGGATTTGTCCAAACTTTGAATCCAAATCAGTACCAGCACTTGTTAGCTATGTTGAGCTCCCATCTCATATCAGCTACATCCAGCACAGGAGCTGATATTGACAGAGAACACACTGCAGGTATCTGCCTCTCTGTTTCTAATCATCTTGGCCTTCACTCTCCTAAATGTTGGATAGTGGACTCTGGAGCTACAAACCATGTCTGTTTTGATCAGTCCATATTTCATCCCATGTATCCCCTTCCAAATTCATTTGTCACTCTCCCAAACAACACTCGCATACAGGTTAAATTCTCTGGTTCAATACAACTCAGTCCATCATTGATAATTCATGATGTTCTTTATGTTCCTCAATTCCAATTTAACTTGCTGTCTGTTAGTTCATTAACAAATAATTCTTCATTTCATGTCAGTTTTCTCATGAATTCTTGTGTCATTCAGGAAATACCAACTTTGAAGGTGATTAGCAAGGGTAATAAAGTAGATGATCTTTACATCATTGACACTACCTCCACTTTTTCCAACTCTTGTAACTCTGTTCCTGCTGGCACTATCTGTAATTCCACCATTTCAAAAGTTAATAACGTGTCATCTCATATTTGACACAATAGACTTGGACACTTGTCATTTAAACACTTAGAAATGCTGAAAGACAAGTTGTCATTCAATTGTAATGTTCATAAAGATATTCATTGTTCCATTTGTCCTTTAGCAAAACAAAGGCGACTCTCATTTGTTTCTAACAATAATCTGTCTGCTACTCTGTTTGATTTGATTCATTGTGACACTTGGGGTCCTTATCATACCTTAACACATGCTGGTTATCGATATTTCCTTACCTTGGTAGACGATTGTACTAGATTTACATGGCTGTTCCTAATGAAACAAAAATCTGATGCAAAATTCATAATTCCCAAATTTTTCTCTCTTATTGAAACCCAATTTGGCAAAGTCATCAAGAAGTTTAGATCTGATAACGCCCCTGAGTTAAAATTCACAGATTTTTTTAACTCCAAAGGAGTACTCCATCAGTTTTCTTGTGTTGAACAACCCGAACAAAACTCCGTAGTGGAAAGAAAACATCAACACCTCCTCAATGTAGCTAGAGCACTTTTCTTCCAATCTCATGTACCTATACAGTTCTGGGGGCATTGTATCCTCATTGCTACATTCTTAATCAATCGAACTCCATCACCCTTATTGCGTGGTGAATCCCCTTTCCAACTCCTTTACAATAAACTAGTTGATTACACTCTCCTCAAAGGTTTTGACTGCTTATGCTATGCATCAACTCTACCTTCTACTCGCTGCAAGTTCCATCCTCGTGCTGTGCCTTGCATATTTGTTGGATATTTACCCGACATCAAAGGTTACAAACTTTACAATATGGAATCCAAAAACTTCTTTGTATCCCGTGATGTGATCTTTCATGAAAAATTGTTCCCCTTTCAATCCATATCTCATCTCACTAAAGTCATTGACCCCTTTCCTGACTTGGTTTTGCCTATACCAGCTTCTGATCTGTCTATCTCCGATCTGCTTTCATCTAATTTGCCTATACAGCATGATAACGTTCCACTCATACATGATCCTATTATTCGAAGGACTACCAAAATCAACAAACCCCCATCTTATTTGCAAGACTATCATTGTAATTTACTTCAGCACAAATCCATGCCAACCTCAAAAATTCCATATCCCCTAGATAATTACATCTGTTATAAATCCCTTTCCTCTTCTCATCGTGCTTATCTTCTACATATATCCTCCACTTATGAACCCCAATTCTATCATCAAGTTGTCCATTATCCACATTGGAGAGAGGCTATGGCTAATGAATTAGAAGCTATGGAGGCTAACCATACCTGGTCTGTTCAGCCTCTCCCCACAAGCAAACATTCCTTTGGATGTAAATGGATTTATAAAATTAAATACAAGTTTGATGGTAGCATTGAGCGTTACAAGACTCGATAGTGGCCAAGGGATACACACAACAAGAAGACTTAGATTTTATTGAGACATTTTCACCAGTTGCAAAACTTGTTACAGTTAAAATGTTACTTGCCATAGCTGCAATTAAAGGATGGCATCTGTTTCAACTTGATGTCAATAACGCTTTTCTTAATGGGGATCGCTTTGAAGAAGTCTACATGGACCTTCCTTTGGGTTACACCTCACACAAGAAGGTTGATAGCAAGGGGAAGAAATTAGTTTGTAGTTTGCACAAGTCAATATAGATTTGAAACAAGCCTCACGACAATGGTTCTCAAAGTTTTCACAAGCCTTTGTTCTACATGGATTTACTCAATCTAAATAAGATTATTCTCTTTTTACTAAAGGGACTTGTTCTTCTTTTGTGGCCCTGTTAGTATATGTCGATGACATCATTATTACAGGTTCTAATCTGATCATTATTGAGGGGTTAAAGAAGTTTCTCCATAGTCAATTCAAACTCAAAGATCTTGGCAATTTAAAGTTCTTCCTTGGCTTGGAAATTGCTCGGTCTGCTACTGGATTGTTTCTTTCCCAGCGACATTACACTTTACAATTACTTGAAGATTCTGGTTTTCTTACCTGCAAGCCAACCTATGGATCCTAAGGATAAGCTCAGTTCATCAGATGGTGACCTTCTTACTGATGCTTCTTCCTATAGGCGACTGGTTGGTTGTGTTCTTTACCTCACCATTTCCCGGCCAGATATCACTTTTGCAGTTCATAAATTAAGCCAATTTGTATCTTCTCCTAGGCAGCCTCACATGGATGCAGTACATCATCTTCTGAAGTACTTGAAAAACTCTCCTGGACTAGGATTATTCTTCTCTTCTTCATCTGATTTCCAACTTAAGGCGTAGATTCTGATTGGGGCTCTTGTTTGGATTCTTGAAAATCTGTTACTAGTTTTTGTATCTTTCTTGGCGTATCTTTGATCTTTTGGAAGCTAAGAAACAAACGACTATTTCACGTTCTTCTACAGAAGCTGAATATAAGGCTCTTGCATCAACAACTAGTGAACTTATTTAGCTTCATCAATTGCTAATTGATCTTCATATCCCACATCCTGCTCCGGTGGCTCTCTTCTGTGATAATCAGGCGGCAATTCACATTGCTACGAATCCTACATTCCACGAAAAAACCAAACACATTGAGATCGATTGCCACTTTGTTAGGGATAAAGTTACTGATGGTTTCCTCAAGCTTCTTCCTATTCGGACTCAACATCAATTGGCTGACATGTTTACAAAACCACTTCCTGCACCATCTCTATTCTCTCTGCTTTCCAAGATGGCAGTCCTGGACATCCACCTGCCATCTTGAGGGGGAATATTAGATTTTTTAGTTAGTTATTTTAGTTGCCAGCTAGTTCATTTTATTTTCTTCTGTTAAGTAGCCAGCTAGCTAGGCATGCTGTTCAAATGCCGTTTACTTCCTTTATTTATATGCTTCTCATTTTGTAAACATTGGGTGCGAATCATTATGAAATGAATTCAGTTCCCGCCATTTCCTTTCCTCTTCAATTCAATAATGACACTCTCAAGAACTAGATGAGAAAATTGGTAATTGTTCTTTCATTTCCAGAGTATTTTTTTGTCAACAATGGAAATCATAAAACATAGAAATGATTTTTTTATTTCACTATTGAAAGTAAAAAATGTTACCTCTCTGGTGACACCACTTTTTTGCTCTGAATAAAAGCATCTATATCGTTATCCAAGTGCAAACCATTTTCCTCCCTACAGTTTGAACTAGAAGTATTTTGACAAGAATTCATTAGTTATAAGATAGAGGCAATGGCGGTGCCCTATGCAGCAGGAAATGAAAGAACATCATAATATGGTCCATAAATAGATAAATAACGCCAACAAAAAGAATAAAACAAAAAAAACAAAAACAAAATGAGTACCTATTTGATGGAGTCACTTCTATGTGCTTCACAGAATCGTCGCTCTCAGTTTGAGGACTTTCTTCCTTCCTGATGTTTATTTTGTCAAAAAAATGATTCATTAAACTTATATAGCCTGTAACATCTACAAGCTTGGATACGTCATTACACCAAAAATTTGCATCCTCTTGTAATTTATACTTTCGTTTCAATCAACTCAGTCATTCCGACTCTGTTAACTAATTCTGAACACAAATCATTAATTGAAGCATCAGCGTTTCCAGTTTGTCGGACTAAGAACTTGACACAAAGTTTGACAATCCCATAAGTTTTTACCCAAAACGAAAATGATCACATGTGGAAGATTGGAGAATAGTATATACCAGGGGCGGACGCAAAAGTTTAAAGTTAGGGGGCACAATCGAACTTGCAAATAAGTTGAGAGAAATTTTACAATCGAAAATTTACGTCCAAAACAATCATACCCCTTGTAATTTTGCATCCGAAAATTTACATGGGATATGACTTTTTCGGATGTAAAATTTCGAAAAATTTTTATGTTATGTTCCATATAAAATTTCATAATAAAATGATGAAAATTACATTGAGAAGTTTGTATCGCAAAAATAATAAATGTTAATGAAATAATTGATTTTTTTTTTAAAAAAATGCGAGTTAGACGTCTTTCTTTAAGACTCACGTTTAACATATTTTTAATATTTTCGATATCTGTTTGGACTATGCGATATGCNATGCGATATGCTCATAATGTAGTTCTCGAAATAAGTTTTGAGATGACATAAACAATTTGTAGATTCGATTAGCGTACGATCGTTGGTGAATTTTTAAAATTAGCATGTTATCGAAATTCAAATTTATTGTGATTTTATCTCTATTTGGTGGAGATTAAAATCAACTTTTTAGTAAATTTTGATGAAAGTTAAACAGTTATGGATTCTATGAAATATGTTATTAAAATTAATTGTTAATTTTGATTTAGATTTCAATCAATATCAAACATGACTTTATAAAAAAAAAAAAAGTCTCAAAAGTTGGAGTGTCACGTGCCCCACGACCCCCGGGTCCGCCACTTCAGTGGTGACCTCTTATTTGAATTAACTATGGCCTCAGGGACCACGGAGGCATCACCGCACATGTTACGCACCCTATATAGAAGGCAGACATCCATAGCATCATAGAGATGCAAGACCACAGAAATAATAACAAAGTATCAACACTAATATTTCAAAACTTTTAACTGCCTTACAGCTAAATTAAATAACTTTTTTCAATAAGAAAAGTTAACATATTTGAGCATGTTTTGAATAAAATTTCACTTAAATGTACGTTCAACTTATAAGTTTAGCCAAAAATACCATTTCTTTAAGCTGTCTTTAGCTTCTATCTGCTGGGATTCTGGAGCTGTCGCTGCTTTGCTGTCCTTTTGTCTACTCAATAAATTTTCGAGCTTAACTCAGAGCATCTCCAAGAGACTCTTTAAACATGAGATACTTTTATTTTAAAGAGTCAACATTTAAAATCATACTCCAATAGACTTTTTAAATTAATATTTTAATTTAGAGAGTGTATTTGACTTTCCAAATTTGGAGAGCCAAACTCACTGTTTATAATTAAATGCATTCAAAGTGTTTCAATTTTAAATGTAGAAAAATAATAAAATAATTTAAAGAAAAGCTAGTTAAAATAAAAGATAAAGAAAAATAATAAATATTTTTTTAGAGTAATAAAATTAAGTGTTAAATATAAAGAGTTTGTTGGAGTACTTCAAAATTTTAACTCTTTAAATTTATAGATGCTTTCCAAATGATAGAATATGCTCTTTAAAAATAAAGAGTCTCTTGAAAATGCTCTAAGTACAGAGGGGAAAAAAAAAAAAAACTACCCAATTGTTGACAAACACAATATAGAGAAAATTAAATATATATCAGGTACCTCATTTGCTGCATATTCATTGTAGATTCCACAAGTGCATCTGCAATTAGCGCATATTTTCTTCTACTCCAAATGATATTCCTTCCCAACAAAAATCCAATATT
>CAIGRT010186713.1:0-19837 GCA_903798405.1 Fraxinus platypoda | reverse complement strand
CTTGTTATTTATATGTTATTAAATTAGATTACGTTAATTTGTAAAAGTTAAGATTGAACTTGGTATTTGTATCTACTTTTTGTTATTAGTATTAGTATCTACTTTCAGGTGTATTTATGTAGTATTATTCTAAATGTTAAAAATTTAATTATAGTACGGAACCGAATGGAATCGAACAGAACCGAACCGAACCGAACCGAAACCGAACGGTTCCAAAAATATACTAAATACCCGAAAATTTCTGGAACCGAAAAAAATCGAACCGAACCGAACCGACCCGCGCCTACCCTTAGCAATAGGGTTTCGGAGAGGAAAATGGTGACAAAAGCATGACAGGATTGAAAGAGCAGAGGTGTCGGAATTTTGTCAGAATCACGTGAAAGAAGCAAAGCAATAAGAGTGAGAAAAGAGGTGGGGAATTCCTTTGTATCATTTGTTGTTTTCAGTTACACTCACCGTTTCTTGGTCCAACCAACGCCAACAACATGGATAAATTGGCTTCAAACCTAGCATATTTTGGCCCAAGAGTAATTATTATTTACGAGAGAGTTAAGTTAAATTAAATCTTTTGGGTTCCAAAAATCAGTTTGGGCTTGCCTTAATTTAAGGATACAACAATAGGCCAGTTCGTCCAATGATAGGTCGACTCTACTATGATAGGTCAGCTCTACTAGTGGTGATAAGCTCTATAAGTGAGCTCGGCCGTCGTCATTCAAAAATATTCTCATTTCAATTCTAAACATTTGTCTCCTAAGTCGTGTCTCATCACTAGGACGATCACTCCCAAAACGACAAGTGACACCTATGACATCAGCACCTCATTTTCAACCAATCATAAATCGGCAATGATTATCTAGGTGACAGGTAATCATAACCTAAGTCATGATGACTCATTCAACGGACCTCAACAAATCAATCAACATCCTTGAATTTAGGATGTGGCACTCACTTCTAGATCGAACTGTAGTTGCTGTGATGTAAAGTGGCCAAGTTGCTCGATTAGAGATGTATAAATGAAGATCTATACTCTCTCTAATATACTCTAAAAACACTCAAATGAATGCAAATCATTTTCTTTTTACTATTTCAGTGAATTACCCCATTCAATTTATCAATTAAGTTGATCAAAATTGACAACGTCATTTTTGAACGTCAACAAAATTTTTAAAATATAGAAATACGAGTCTCATGCAAGAATAATTAAATCGATTCGAATGCTCAAGGATTTGGAATTGAACTAAGATGGAATTGATATTAAGCAAATCTTGACTGGAGCTGACCCTGTCTAACTCTCACTATATAAAAACTCATTTTTATTCAAATTCATTTTTAATTATACATTTTTCAATAAAATAATATTACACGCAATCCAAATTATTTTTCTTCATTTTCAACACACATTCTCCATCAATGTACTATTCGAAAATGCATTCTTAAATTTTTATTTTTATTTTTTGACATACATTCTTAAAATCACTATTATAAAACCTTTTTTTTTTTTTTTAAATGGAGTTCAAACACACCCTAATATTATTTCAAACATGCAGGTTTGTAATTGAAACAACCGGTTCTTAACGTGAACCTACTGAATTTTAGGCAATTTTAATCATTTTTAGTGTCTAGTTTTTTAATGAGTAAATTACAACAAATGTCCACTTTCATATGATTATTTGTAAATTTGTTCAATGTCCATTTTGCAATATTTTAGACCAAAATACCCTTGTTAACAATTTATAATTCCACCCTAAAGACAAAAATGTGCATACAATTAAAAATAAAATTGGAAAAATAAAATTTTGACACATAACTTACTCTACTTATTTCAAAAGTACACATGTCAAATCACAATAAATGTCATATTTCTCATTGATACGAGTATTAAATATCGAGAATTACATTTCAAATGTCAAAAGCTTTATGAAATATAGAGAACTCTCATGTTCGGAATGAAATCTCATTCTAGACAAATGAAATATTAAGATAAACATGTTCAAATATCGATAACAACTTTTAAAATAGCAAGAACGTCATTTAAAGAAGCTACTTTTTCTTCTCGATATTCGTTTCAAATTGAAAAAAAAAATTGCTTCATTTTTCATTAAGCCCCCGTTTGATATACATTCTTTCAAAATATATTTTTTCAAAACTCATTTTCAACCACACATTTTTCAATAAAATAATATTTTTCATCACATCAATAACTTTTCCTTACTTTTTAACAATATATTTCTCATTATATCACTATTTAAAATACATTATTTCTTCAATAATATTCATCAAACACACTATAAGGGTATAATAGACGATTTAGTACTGAGTTAGGTTATTTTTGCAAGAGTTATCAAAATTGTACAGTTTTTAATTGACGGGTACATAATTAGAAATTTTTGTAAATTCCCCTTTTAAAACTATAACTAGATTGGTCGGAAGACTTTTTGGTTGAACGGACCCAATCATTTGTTGATAACACTGCAATTTGTTGGTGTAATTGTACTTTTTAGTGGAAATGATCTTTAACCCTAATTGGTGGAGATTAATATCAATTTTTTAATAAATTTTAATAAAAATGGATGAAATATGTAATTGAAAAGTTGTGGAATCCTGTGATGAAAATTAAAATTAATTGTTAATTTAGATTTAGATTAAAATATAAATTTTAATTCTAACATGGATAAGACTGTTATACCCCTAGTAGGAATTAAGGAAATGGGCCCATGACATTTGATAAGCATACGAGGAGTATAGTTACTTTAATTATTCTCGTTTGATTTAGCTAAAAATTATTTGATGTTTAAGAAAACCATTCAGTTCGATCCGATTCGATTCGGAGCTCCCTAATTTTTTTATTTTAAATAAGTCAAATTATTTTATTTTTTAAAATAAATTTGTTAACTAATTAATTTGATCAAAACCCAAAATATGATTTTAATATTTATAATTTCCAGCCAGCCAAACTTAATCAAATTGACCTAAATTTTATTAAAATCTCTTATTATACCACAGTGTCGTTTTCGTCGTTCTATTATTGTGAATTCATCATCTTCATCTTCCTTTGTTTTTAGCAGTCAAATCTATGAAATATTCAACAAAGAGAGGTGCAAAAAATCACGATATTGAACTACGTTATTTTGTAAGAGTTAAGATTGAACATGTCATAGTCAAATTATTGTACGAAAATCGGGAACCAAATATGATCGACTCGAACCGAACGGTTCCATAATTAAATTTGGACCCGACGATTCCAATTACTAAATACCCGAAAATTCAAGTTCGATTCAATTCTCTTTAAAATCGAATCGGACCATGCCCAACCCTAAAAGGGGGTTAACTTCAATTTCAACTGACCGAAGGAAAGTGGAAGAATTATTTCCAGAAAAATTCTCAATAGAAAATACAAGTTATTGCATTTACAAAGCGTAGCACTTTTGCACATGAATATTAAATGCCAGTTATTTCTGTGGTTGACTTCACGATCCATTGAACTTTGTTGTGAACATTTAATTGTAAGTATACGATTGTGACAAGTAATAAAATGAACTTAAGAGTAAGGATTGACATTTTTATGAGAACTGTTATTTAACCGTTGATTCAACTATTTCTAATTTTATTCAATTGAAAACAATTAAAAACGATGGATTTTATTTTTTAACCTAAAGCTATAAATCTACTAAATAAAACAATAAAAGGATGTACAAATGAAAAATTTAGGGTATTTATAGTGTTAGATCAAGAAAAGTCGGAAAAAAGGGCACACTGGAAAAGTTAACTCAGCCAGACCTAACCCATCGTAGTATGCAAACCACGGTCAAATCGTAGCAAAGAAGGGATCAGCTTGGACCACGATTTTGACAACTTGTATAGCCTCGACTCGTGGCTGGGCTTAGCCGGCCTTTTATTGTTCAGAATTGAGGAAGTCTTAATCCCTTTCTTCCACAAATTCTCAAATATTTTCTCATATTCCGTAAATTAATTCTTTAGATATTTTCTTTCACAGTGGGCTGTAGGATTTGTTACCTTTTGCTATCCTGGTGGTTCGAGGATAGCAGAGCTAGTCTGCTGCCTTGGCACTTATTTTTTGGTGTTTATATTTACGCTCAAGCTATCGCTACTTACAACGCTAATATTTTGGGTGAGATTTCTGTAAACTGTTTGTGGCTCACATGGTCAATATAAAAATTAAATAAATTAAAAGTTTAAAAATAAATTAAAAGTTTAAATGATGGGTTGATTAACTGCATAGATAACTTTCCATTTGGTTGTTTGAGGGAAGTTATTGCAGAAAAAAATCACTCACTTCCATTATGTATCGAAGTTGTAGTGGTAGACTTATATATATGCCAAAGGGTCCCTATCCAAACTTGTGAAAAATCTCTACAGAATTTCTCTCTTAAATTTTCATCAAGTTAAATGGGTTATTAAGTGGGTATTGGCTAGAAGATGTTTGGTGCTTCGATGACTCATTTCTACTACAATTTTTTTCAATTAGATCTTGGATAATATGACTAGAGGTATGTAATTTATGTCTTACATGTGGTATCAGAGTCACATTCATCTTTAGTTATTCAGATTTTGAAGAAATACAGAATCTTAAATTACAGCATTACCAATGTTATATCTGTTCTTCAGCTTTTTTTTTTTCTTCATGAAAATCATTATTTGGAATTAATATGCATGACCATGTGCGCATGGATACATACTGTTTTAATTTGGTTTAATTAACACCAATCCAAATACTTGCTGGAGTACAGTAGTTTAAAAAGAATTTGGGCATGATTGAACATATTAACCAAATTCCTTCAGTTTACCATTGAAATTATTTGCAGAAAGTGATAAATGACTGGCACACATTGATTCATGCATGACTTATTTTATTATTATTATTATTTTTTTTTTTTAAATGTGCGATAAATCATTGGAATTGTTATGGCATATAATTGTTTAATTGAATAAGTTTGTCCAATGCAGTAAAGATGTCAGTACCAAATTAATTAGTTGTAATTCATTTTTTTAATTATATTTTAATTATATACTAATGGCACGGAACTTGAACATATCGCTTGGTTACATAACATTAGTTTATTTTTCTATGTTTGTGGAGTTACGTGGTGGTTCATTGGAATTTTAAGACATTATAAATATTGTGGCGGTTAAATTTGAGATATATATTGAATAATTCTGTTGGAATTTTTTGTCGTCTTTCATTAAAAAAAAGTTCAGAGTCTTAGAGATGTCATTTGTTTCGACATGTTATTATAACTTAAGATTAGCCAAAACTTCTTTAGTTATAATTTTATGTCGTGGAACATTAAATCACATGAGGAATTATTTTGGTGATGCATACGACATCTCATAAAGAGCAATTAATTCATATAATGATTATTTGACCCCATGGGGAAATAATTATCTTATGAATTTAATTGCAATAAAGTGATTATTAAATATCGAAGCAAGAAAATTTCCTAGGCCCACGGGTACGGAAAACCTGCATTTGATATTACTAAAGTTCTTGTAAATTCAATGTGTGATAACAACATCTACCCACATGAAGGTTTGGATTTACAAAATTGAATTACCATTGGTTAATTCAATATAAAGATAGTTTTCATAGCATTAATGTATGTATTTATCTTATGCAATGGTTCCTAATTTTTTCAATGACTCTATTCGAATTCCAATTCTATGTGGTGATAATTTTTCTGACTGGAAGGAGAAAATTCTCCTTACTTTGGGATGTATGGATCTCGACTTGGTGCTTCGTGTGGATGAAATAGGAACAAGTACGCCAAAAGAGAGGTCATAGTATGAATCATGGGAAAGATCCAATCGTTTGTGTGTGAGTCTCATGAAGACTCATGTCAGTAAAAGTATCAGGGGATCAATCCCTCAATGTGATAATGCCAAGGTGCTATTGAAGAGCAATTTGTAAGTTCTAATAAAATGTTGGCCAGCACCTTAATGAAAAGGCTTTCAGGCATGAAGTTTGACAATTCTAAAGGTGTGCGTGAACACATAGTGGAAATGAGAGACATTGCCGCTCGTCTTAAATACTTGGAGATAGAGATATTCGAGTCATTCCTTATTATCTCGTTTTGAATTATCTCCCTACAGAGTACGATCCATTCAAAATATCATATAACACACATAAGGAAAAATGGACTATGAATGAAATCCGAACAATTTGTGTTCGAGGGGAAGAGAGGCTAAAACATGAGATATTGGAAACTACTCATATGACAACTCATGATAAAGGAAATGAGAACAAGGGAAAATACGGTCCTAAATGAAGAACAAGATGCCAATGAAACAAAAGGGCAATAAGGATATCTGTTTCTTTTGCAAGAAGAAATGACATATAAAGAATGACTGTTTCAGTATAAGAAATTGCTTGAAAATAAAGGTACTCTCATCTCTTTAGTTTGTCATGAATCTCTTTTGGTAAATGTTCCAAACAATACATGGTGGATTGATTCAGGTAATACAATTCACATTGCCAATACTATGCAGGGCTTTCTGGACCTAAGGAAACCGCAACCAAATGAACAAAAGTCTATTCTGGAAACTAGTTGAGTTCAACCGTTGAAGGCGTGGGTACTTTTAGATAAGTTTTAAATTTTGGTTTTCAGATCTTAAAAACACCTTCTATGTTCCTAGATTTTCTCGTAATCTAGTTTCTATTTCAAGACTAGCACCTTTAGGTTTCAAGTTTGTATTCGAAAATAGAAGTTTTAGCTTATTTCATAATTCAGTTATTGTTGGACATGGTGTTTTGGTTGATAATTTATATAAATTTGTTTTGGATCACACTTATGAGTGTAACTTAGCTGAACTACATGGTGATAGTATTGGCAACAAGCATTGTATTGTTAAAGAAAACTTCACTAAGTTATGGCATAGGAGATTGAGACACATTTCCATAGAAAGACTTAAAAGATTAGTAAATGATGAAGTTTTACCAACTTTTGACTTTACTGATTTTGAGACTTGTATTGACTGCATAAAGGGAAAGCAGACAAACAAGACCACTAAAGGTGCCAAAAGGAGTTCAGACATTCTTGAGATTATTCACACAAATATTTGTGGACATTTTCTTACTCCCTGTCTAAATGGTCAGAGATAGTTTATCTCATTCATAGATGATCATTCAAGATATATGTATCTATATCTTCTAAATCATAAGGATGATACACTAGATGCTTTCAAGATTTTTAAAGCATGAGTAGAGAAGCAAAAAGAAAGAAAAACCAAAATTATAAGGTCAGATTGGGGTGGAGAATATTATGGACGGTACACAAAAATGAGACAAATTCCAGGTCCGTTTGCTAAGTTTTTAGCAGAACAAGGTATTGCAACACAATATACGATGCCGGCACACCTCAACAAAATGGTGTAGTTGAAGGAAGAAATAGAACCTTAATGGATATGACTAGGAGTATGATGAGCAATTCAAGTCTTTATTTGCATTTATGGAGTGAAACTTAAAAACTATCGTGCATATCTTAAACAGAGTTCTATCTAAAGCAATTCCTAAAACACAATTTGAAAATCTAGTTTGAGACATATACGAATCTGGGATTGTCCAGTTGAAGTGAGAGTTCACAAAATGTGAAATTTCTAGAGGATCATGAAGTGAGTGGGAGTTAGTTCCCTAGAGATATTGATTTTAAGAAAATAAAAGAATCTGTTGGGTCATCTTCCAATCTAGGCATATCGATTCCTTTCGAAAGAAGGAACTTAATTACAATTGAAAATGAACCAACTCAAGAACAACCGTTACTGCATGAGGAAAATGCAGAACGAGAATCCCCACTTGATACTGAACGTATTACTACTCAAAATATGCAAAATCAAGATGATATAGTAGGTATAAAGAGATCCTCAAGAATAAGGAAACCAACAATTTCTAGCGATTATATTGCATATCTTCCAGAGTCTGATATATGTGTTGGACTTGACAATGATCTTAGCTCGTTTTCACAAGCCGTTGAAGGGAAAAACTCAAGTTTTTGGTATGATGCCATGAAAGAAGAAATTGAATCTATGGCTAAAAACTAAGTTTGGGATCTCGTTGAATTTCCAAATGGACATACAACCGTTGGTTGTAAATGGGTATATAAGACCAAAAGAAATGCATCTGACACTATAAAATGATATAAGACCAAACTTGTAGCTAAGGGTTTCACTCAAAAAAAGGAAGGCATCGATTACTAGGAAACATTTTCTCCAGTTTCTAAGAAAGATTCGTTTAGAACTATAATTGCTCTAGTAGCTCATTTTGATCTGGAGCTACATCATCTTGAATGGGGATCTTGAAGAAGAATTATACATGAAACAACCTGAAGGATTTACTAGTGATAAATGTTATCACATGGTTTGCAAATTAAGGAAATCTATATATAAGCTAAAAATGGCTTTCTATCAGTGGTATTTGAAGTTTCACAATGTTGTTACTTCATATGATTTTACAGAAAATATCATTGACCAGTGTATATATCTTAAAGTCAGTTGGAGCAAATACATTTTTCTAGTTCTATATGCAGATGATATTTACTTGCAAGTAGTGATTTGGGATTGTTACATGACACAAAACATTTCTCAGCTAAAACTTTGAAATGAAGGATATGAGTGAAGCCTCTTATGTCATTAGCATAGAGATTTTACAGAGATGATCTAAAAGGTCATTAGGATTGTCTCAGAAGGCCTACGTTGAAAAAGTTTTGAAAAGATTTGGGATGAAAGACTGTGCATCAAGTATAGTACCTATCATTAAATGTGATAAATTCAGTCAGAATCAATATGCATTAAATGAATTGGAAAGATAGCACTTGGCTTCTATACCCTATGCTTTCACTGTTGGCAGTTTGATGTATGTACAAGTGTGTACTAGACCCGACATTGCATTTTTGATTGGTGTACTAGGCAGATATCAAAGTAATCTAGGTATAGAACATTGGAAAGTTCCCAAGAAAGTGATAAGACGTCTACAAGGAACCAAAGATTACAGACTCACATACAAACATTCTGACAATCTTGAAGTTGTTGGATATACGGATTCAGATTTTTCTGAATGTGTAGACACAAGAAAGTCTAATTCAGGATACATTTTTCTTTTAACTAGAGGAGCTGTATCTTGGAAAAACAACATGCAGATTATAATTGCATCTCTACCATGGAAGCAGAATTCATTGGTTGCTATGAACCTACAACACAGGCATTATGGTTGATAAATTTTGTCAAAGACTTAAGAGTTGTCGATAATATAGAGAAGCCTTTGAAGATTTATTGCGATAATTCGGCTGCAATTTTCTTTTCAAGAAATAACAAAAGTGGAAGCCGAAGCAAACATATCGACATAAAGTATTTGGTTGTCAGAGATCAAATAAAGAGAAATGAAGTGGCCATTGAGCACATCAAGACATATCTCATGACTTGGGGCTTGTTGGCTAAAGTTTATAAAGCTCATGCTGAGAATATGGGACTTGCATGCTTAGTATGATACTCTGATGTTTGATTTTAAGATTGTTGTTTTTATTTTTGAAACAATGTTATTAGTGCACTCAAAGTTTGTAATTTTGATATCCATTGTGATTATTATAGTTTAGACCATAAATGACTTATAGTAAATTCATTCACAAAATAAAGTACTCTATAGAGGTGATCATACTTGTAATACATGGAAGGAAATGTTTGATTATTAAAACATGATTGTCATGATTCAAGTATTGTGAATTTCTACTTGAGTATGTTATTGGCAGTTTCAACATACGGCCATATTAAATATGCACTTGAAGTTAACCATTGAACATGTGGACCAAGTGGAGAATATAAATTGTTTGTGGCCCACACGGTCAATATAAAGTTAAATAAGTTTAAAGTTTAAATGGTGGGTTGATTAACTGTCTAGATAACTTCCCATTTGGTTATTGGAGGGAAGTTATTGCAGGAAAAAACCACCCACTTCCATGATAGATGGAAGTTGTAGTTGTTGTCTTTATAAGGGACGCTAGCCAAACTTGTGAAAAATCCCTGCAGAATTTCTCTCTTAATATTGAAAGTCATGTATTTATTTTCATCAAGTTAAAGGGGTTATTAAGTGGGTATTGGCTAGAAGACTTTGGTGCTTCGATGACTCATTTCTACTGCAGATTTTTTTAATTAGATCTTGGATAACATGGCTTGAGGTATGTAATTTATGCCTTACAATTTCTTCAAACAAACAACTTAATATCTCTCTATTCATCCAAGGTGTTGTTGGTGAACTCTTTTGGTATATTGATAGTTGTTTTGGATGGTTTCGTTATTCTTGTTGTTTCTCTTGTGTATGGCAAATGTGACATTATAAGATCTATAGAATAGTGTCGTTCTTGCATATAGAAATATTGGCAAGACTAAAGTTAATAAGTTTTCATTCTTGTATAGAGAAATATTGACAAGACTAAAATTAATAAATTTTCAAGCATTGCCAGATTTATTAAAAAATCAAATGAACGTTTTTTAGTTTTTATACAAGATTTTAGTTATTATGTCCTCTAAGTTATTGGATTTTGCTGTTTGGAACAATACATAAGTCATACTCTATTTTATTTTTAAGAAACAAATTTTGAAAATTCAAAACTCAGGTAGTAATTGATAAATATTATGTATAAAATAAATTCTAATAAACATACATCCTAAAATAACGATTTCAATTACCATTTTAAATAGGACTCTCCAAACAACAAATCGTGAAGATCGAACAAAATAGAAAAGCCACAGAGATCTCTCCGGATCAAATATTCTTCATTACCACTATCGAAATCAGAGAGTTTGAAAATCATAAGACCATTGAGCTCACAAATTGGAAGTTATCAGAAGATCGAACAAATATAGAATCTACAGAGAATTTTTCGAAGCAATTAACCTCAATTCTCACTTTCGAAATCTGGTTAATTGAAACATATCGGACGATTAAGGTCACAAATTGAAAGTTGTTGGCGTTGTGTATCAGAAGATCGAACAAAGAAAGAATCTACAGAAAACTCGTCGAAGCAAATAAATTTGATTCTCACCCTCGAAATTTGATTAATTAAAATCCGTGGGACGATTGATGTCACAAAGTAGAAGTTTTCAACATTGTGTATTCGAATTTTTGAAGGCAACGATCACAAATTGAGGTTGGATAAATCAATGACTCGTGACCAATTCTCTTGAATCTGTGACTTGTGGACATTGATATGTTCTTATGCACTGACATGTGAATTGTTATATGTGACCTGCAATATATGAACTATGACTCGAAAACTTGAATATATGACATGTTATTAGTGCACAAAAATCTGTGACTTATACAATATGATATGCGACCTGTGAAGTGTGACTTGTGACATGTAAACATGATATGTTATTAGTTCTATTAGATTTGTAACCTGTTGGCATTTATCTGTGCACAATGCACAATATGATATGTGATATGTAAACTTTGACATGTCACCTATGTAATATGACATGTGACCCGTGACTAGGGCTGTAAATGGATCAAATATGAACTGGATCTGCTCATATTCGATTAGAATAATTTATGAACCTGATCTGATCTGATATCCAATGAACATTTAATTTTTAAATTCATATGCGATTTGATATGTTATCGGATATCCAATCTAAAATTGAAAAAATTAAGAAGATAAACTAATGTTGAAATTAACTTACTATTTATGCACATGTTTTAAACCAATAAGGCCCAAATAGTGAAAAAAATTCGAGCAATGACATGTCCCCTATTTATAATTTATTAATTTAGCTTCTTTTTCTTATTTTTATTGAAACTGATGTGAGATAGCTTATAACTTTTTGAAAAGCAAAAGAAAATCCCCCACAAACAATTGATGGTGTACAGTGTGGAATAATTGATGGTGTACAGGTGGATAGACTTTCTTATTTTTTAAATGTTCTAAATTTGATGACTTTTTTTATTCTAAATTTCTTTATTTTCTCATTTATTTATTTTAGGGACAAATAACCTGCCTAAAAAATATTTAACCGACTCAACTATTTATAACAAATCAGATTGGGTTGTTATAGGACCGGATTAACCTATATCCATATTTGCTCCACTTAATTAATGGATTATTATATTCGAATCTTGATTTAGTTATCGGACTGAGATCCTAAATCTATATCTCATTAATTTCATCGGATTCGGATCATAATCCAATCTATTGGGACTTACTGTGACATATGATCTATGACCTATTCAATATAAAATGTGACTTATGAAGTGTGATATGTGACTCGTTTTGTTTGATCAGTAACCTGTTTACATTTATCTGTGACCTATGTACAATGACCGAGACTTGGTATATGTAACATATGACCTATTACAACCACCGACATCACCACCAAATAACAACACAACATTTGACATATACTCTATGAACATGTAATCACCGTCGCACCACCATCACAAAACCACCTCAAACCCTACCATAGCAAACCACCAACCACACCCACAACAGACATCACCCCAACAACCATGGCCACACCTACCAATCAACCCACAGCAGACACGCCGCACGTAGATTAGCACTGCAGGGACGATACCAACCAATACACAGCGATGCTACGCTAGTTCCTCGAAGTGAGGTACCGACAGAGGCGTGAAGCCTCTTTGGTGCCTCGTAGAGAGGAGGCGGCAGAGGTACCTCTCTAGTGCCTTGAAGTGAGGCGCCTCTACACGCTGCTTCTGCTCGCGACACCGATTGCCAGAATAGAGAGTATGTGGGGAGTAGGTAGAAGATGACAAATTGATTAAGAGAGAGAAGAGATAGAGAGGGTAGAGATAATGTGTGTGTGTGTGTGTGTGTGTAATATTAATATTATTATTAATATTAAACGTATAATTATTACCTGATTTTTGTATAAACATAGTTTAAACCTATTTTTTAAATTGTAATATTTAAAAATATGTGGTAGAGTAATTTCCACTTTGTTGTTTGTACTTATAATTAATGTTGGGTTTTAATTTATCACGTGAGCCTACATATGTAATTAATTGTGTATTAAATGCTATCTTAAAGTTAAGTCCATTCAAAATGATCTAATAAGGAATTAATTGTGTATACATTCATCATTGTTATCTATCTCATATGACCTAACTGACTGACCTTCATACTCTTTCTTCATACTCTTTCATCGGAAAAGTGTTGTATGAAGTGTCGACATAGCTTTTAATTTTTCAATCTCCCTAACGGTAGCATTGAATTAATCTCCTATCGTGGGAGCTGAATTCGTCTATAGAGTTTCCTATTGCGAATGTATCCTCATACCGATCTTTCCTTTTCAATCATATTATCATCAGTTTTCGAAATCTGCAGACTGATGCTCTTCTCATGGAAGAAGCTAGCAGCATGTTTTTCTTCGTTTATACCAAAATCACCTGCCAATTTCCTCTTGGATTCTTAACTTTTGCGTACAAAGACATATTCTCCTTGGTTAATACCTTTAGGGTTTCATCCATTTATTGGATTTCTTTAGCAATATATGCCTTTTTTTCCTAAATGAAGCTGTGCATAAGAAATGCTAATTTGTGGTTTTGTTGGTGTCTTTTCCCAATGTTGTTTTGGATTAGCATCGTCATCCATAAGCTCATCGCTACTGTATCTTTTGATTTTATCTTCTACTGGCATTTTCCTTCTGATTTTTTTCCTGTAGAATTCATTTTATCATATGCTTAAGATTTCTTGCCTATAACAAAATTTTGTGGTTTACTTTGCTCAATTTTCTACAACGGCGTCAATTTCTTGACGATAGAAATCGGATCAACAAATTCTCTCACCTCCATATCTCACTATTTTTAATGCTCAAACTGGAGCTAGAGACGAAATGGCTCTTTGGAATGGAGATATTTAAATTGCATGCCTTTCTCTTCAAATGAGTAGATATTTGTAGATTTTCCTCCAAGTCTTAGGGTAATTTGGTCATTTTAGAAGAATGACAAATGGTGGTTCCTTATTAGTTATCTTATATCTGATTCGGTTAAAAGGCTTGCTTTATGTACCTTTTGACAGCCTATAGACAACTTAGTCAGAGGAGCGGTTCGCATTTTTTATGCGATCCTTTCCTGCCTTCATTCCCCTCGCATACTGCTCTATGCTTTGCAAAGGTTTTTGTAAGGTTTGCAGAGTGGTTTTTTGGGTTAAAAATTACATAAGAATAAAACTTGGGAAAAAATTTTCAAACCAAAATGAGTGGAATGTAGATGGATTTAAAAGGTGAAAGAGAGGTGCTAAATCTGAAATGTTAAGATTAAGGCTAAACTTATTGCAAATGACTTTACCCAAAAATTTGGTATTGATTACATTGAAATTTTTTTCCGCAGTAATTAAATACAAGATTATTAGGCCATGTTTGATTGCAATTTTTTCCATGGAAAATGTCATATCCGAGGAAGAATTCCACTTTGGCCGTTTGATTGCAACGTAGAAATAGAAACCGAATTCCAAGGTAGAATCACTTTAAGCTGCATTTTTTTGTTTTCATGGAAAACGAATTTCTATGAGTTTGGTGAGTTTTTATTTTCCAACTAACATGGAATTGAAATTCCTTTCCACATTTGCCTATCAAACGGACCCTTAGAGTTATACTTGCTTTAGTAGCTCATTTTAATTTAGAAATGGAACAACTTAATGTTAAAGTAGTTTTTTTACATTGTGAACTAAGAAAAATTATATATGTAACAACCGGTTAGGTTTTATTGATAAAAACTAGTTAGATCATATGTGTATACTTCAAATATATTTGTATAGATTAAAGCAATCACCAAGGAAGTGGAATAAAAAAATTGACTCCTTCATGCTATCTTTAGGCTTTAAGAGAAGTGAATTTGATGGTCGTCTTTTTTTAATATGTGATTTTCCTAAACAAGTATGCCCCTATTTAGTGTAGCTTAAGTACACGATTAAAATTTAAATCAAAGTCAACAATTAATTTTAATCACAAACCTTATGGAATCCACAACTTTTATTAACTTTTCAACAATACATTTAATCAATTTTTTTTTAAATTCTATTAAAAAATTTTATTGTTAGCTACACCAACAAGGACTATATTTGTATTTTCTTTTGTATGTAGATAATATGTTACTTATTAGCTCTTGAGCAAAAACTCTAAGTGGTATTAGATCTGCATTAAATTCAATAATTGATATGAAAGACCGTGGAAATGATAATAAAATTCTAGGGATTGATATTGTTGAAGATAGAACAATCAATTTTGATTCTTAAACAGCAGGCCTATATTCTTAAAGTCCTAAAGAAAATTGCTATGATTGATGGTAAATTTGCTAGTGAACCTTTAGCAAATCATTTTGTTCTTAGTAGAGAACAGTGTCCTAGAGATGATGAGGAGTTAGTTTATATAAAAATGTTCCATATTCTAATGTGATTGGATCAGTGGTGTACACTATGGTGTGCACCAAACCAAATATAGCTTATTCTGTCAGTATTTACTAAGCAGATATGTCTTAACCCATGCATCAAAAATTATCCTAATGATAGGAATAATAGAAAATCAACAACATCATATGTTTTTACTTTGTGTAACACTTGCATTAGCTAGAAATCTCAACTGTACCATATTGTAGCATTGTTAACCACTGAATCAGTGTTTATTGCAATAACAAAAGTCATAAAATAATCATTATGGCTTAAAGGTTTGTTGGGTGAGTTGAGTTTACTTTTAGAATCAGACTAAACGATTACCATTAAGCAAGTTTACATCTTGATCAAGTCTACTTTAACATGGACACAATGTAATAGTATTTTTAAACAGGCAGTAGGCTACAGTGATTCTCTTTGAATTGGTAAAAGTATTGAGGGGTTTGGAGCTGTGACTCTATTTGTTAGGGTACTTCAGTGTCGTGGCTGAGTTCGTGATAGATAATGAGAGACTGAGTTATTTTGATTGAAGAACTTGGTCTAATTGGCATCTTTGTAGCATTTGCCATTTGGTTCTAGTACAATGGAGGCCTATTTACATTTTGTAGAGCCTCAAAGTGAGATTTAGGTAGTTAACCCCTGTACAAGTGCAAATCCCATGTACGAGTAGCACGGTCGTGTGTTAATTCATGTACTTTTTGTTTGGTTATTTCAATTTCTACTGAGAGGGGAGTGTTTGACAAACACTACATTTAGAAGCTTAAGGCATCGTCCTACCTAACTTAGATGTCTAGATTATTATTATTTAGCCAATGTTTGGTTTAATTAAAATTTTTTATTAAAATTAAAATCAAAGTTAAGAATTAATTTTAACCACACATTTCAATCATTTTAAAATCTATTAAAAATATAATTTTTGTCTAAATGAAACATGGACTTGGTACATTTTTGTTCTCCAGCTTTGCATATTGATGATAATTGGATTTCACTTAAAATGCCATATTTCCAAAGGAAGTGGCCCAAACCATTGTTTTTATCCCTACTATCTTAAAAGAAGCAATCAACAGTTTACTGTTCATTTGTGAAGCTTTTTTTTCAAAGGCAATCCTCTGTTTACTTGATTAGTGTTAAAAATAAGTGTTCGTAAATATGGATAATGTTATTTTTAAATGTATTGTGCACTTTTAAAATCTAGTAGACATGAACATCTATGTGACATTTCGTAATGTTAATGTTATTTTTAAATGTATTGTATACTTTTAAAATATATAAATATACAAGATAGAAATGATTTTGTTTTGCTGTGGATTTATCGTAGATTATTGTTAGCACTGTATAAAAAAAAAAAAAAAATTGGTCCGTGTTGCGCGGACACGAGCGGACACTGGTGTCCACACAGCGCGGACCAATTTATTTTTATTTATTTATTTATTTATTTTACGGTCCTCGTTTTCATACTGCAATTCCTTAGTTACTGTTCATTAACTGATTCCTTTAAATATCTCTTATATAAAAGTGGCTTTTGCTCTCTCTCTCTCTCTCTTCACAAGTACTATGCTTTTGGAGGAGCTCCTCTTTCGACCAAACCTAAGAGGAAGCGAGATATAGAGATGGTAGAGAGAGAACGGATAGAGTGAGCGATATAGAGAGATGGTAGAGAGAGGATCGTTTGAGAGAGAGAACGGATTGAGTGAGCGATATAGAGAGATGGCGCATGGGTGAGATGGTGGGGTGGGTGCACCTGATTTTTGAAAGAAAAATGTTTGTATCTGAGTATTGGAATGAGAAGTTGAAAAGTAAGTTTGTGTGTAATTTCCTCTTTATATTACGTAGAACTTTTCTCCAAATATTGCGTAAAATAATTTCATTGTGTATACATAAAATACATACATGAAGAAATATTTTTTTAATGGAATACTTATTTTACTTATATGGTTTGTCGTGTCCATATACATTTTTCTTGATAGTATCAAACTTTCTTAATTATGATTGTTAATTCCATTAGCTGAATAATTTGCAACGCTAACAATGGAAAATATGAAATTTTGATTCTATAACAGAACGACGTTAAAGCCACGATAACTAGAACTTACTTTATAAATGTGAATTGTAAAAAAAGGTGTTCAAGTGGTAACGAGTTAATAGACCAAGCCTCATCCTAGTCTTTTGAGACAATTAATATTGTTACTACTAACATATGTGTGTACGCTCTCACATACACTAATTTAGACAGAAAAAGAAGTTCGATACAAACTTTAGAGGTGGAAATTGGACTTGACCTCCATGCAATAAAATAAACTAAAGATTTCATTCAATGCATTCTATAGATTGTAGTCTATGTGACAAATACTTCAAGTCCATGTGACATTAGTGTCTAATGAATTGAAGGTTAGGTTAAAATTTCATTTTCAATAAGTTCATGTATAATTCAAATTTCATCTTTAATATCTAAATTTAGCCCATATTGACAATCATTATTTCAAAATTCTTTAATTTTTATACTCATTTTCAAACACACATTAATATAATAAAATATTTTGCATCTAAACACAAGATCGCACATTCTTAGAAAAATCATTACTCAAAACTTAATTTTCTCAAAAATAATGGTCATAGGGCTTAGTGAGAGAGAAATAAGAGAGAGAGAGAGAGAGATTTTAAATTTTGTTGACTTGTTCTTCTAACAGAATCTCTACATCTACACGATCTTTTGATAATGTCTATTTTTTCTTGCCACATCAATCAATTGGCAGATTCTCATGTAAGCTGCATTTAAGAGAATATTTTTGTAAAAATTATCTATTTTTTTCTTACGTGACATTTTTTATGCAATTTATACTAATATTGGAGTTGATCAAAGATGTTACTGACTCAAGAGGTTAATGTTAATTTCTAATTAAGCATTTTAATTAATTCTATGTTATTCAGTTTAAATATTAAGTTCAAACATATCCAAGATCAGTCGTATCTCCAAGGAGATAACGTTCAACTCTAATATGCTTTTTTTTTTTTCTTGAACCAATCTGGATAATTCCAAATAATTCAATATCATCAAGACCCACTTAAATTTTGACCGCACATTGAAAGAAAGCAAAATATAATTATTATAAAAAGAGAAAGGGATAGTTGCAGCCACAGACAACACTTTTATCTTCGCTTTTCATTTGTAACAACGGTGATCACAAACATTTCAATCCCGTACGACAGAAGGATCTATGGACGATTTCCATCCAGATAGTCATTAGTTGACCAGGTAAAATGAGTTTGACCACATTTTCACCAATTTTAAAATAGGGCAAAATAGTAAATTTATATTTTTCACATTAAACAAAAAAGAGGACAAAAAAATAATTAAATTAAACAAAAAAGAGGACAAAAAAGAAATATCACCTTCTTCCCTAACCTCACTCCACATCCCACACTAGGGATGTCAAATAGGCTCGCCGACACGGGCAGCCAATGGCTCGGCCCGGAAAAAGTTCGAGTCGAGCGGCTCGTGCTTAGGACCACCGAGCCGGGGCTCGAGCCAAGCAGCTCGTGGGCCCGTGTCACGGGCCATTTTGGGTAGCCGAGTCGAGCTTTATTTAAAAAAAATTAAAAATTTTAAAAATAAATTTTAAATTCTCGCCTATATAAATTGCACAAATTTTAAATTCTTCAAAAAATTTAGATTTATCACGAAAAAAGAAACGAGCTGGCTCGGCCTCGTTTTTTGGCCGGACTTTTGCTCGACTCGACTCGGGTCAAAAAAAATCCCAAACCATTTTTGCTCGAGCCGAGCTCGAACCTCAAGTTTCGGCTCGTCCGAGCTGAGCAACTGTGGGGATAGCCACACTCGACTCGTTGACGCCCCTATCCCACACCAACCAAACAAACCAAATTCACCCAACTAGTGGTATCAAAATGGACAGGATGGTTTGAGTTGAGGACCAGCATGGCCAGATCCTGTTATGGATTGGCCCGTGCAGGTATCGAGTCGAGTCTTAATCTGTTTGTAAAAATATGTCCAAACCCGAGAATTGGCCCGTGACAACCTTATTTTAAGGTTAACAACCTTGAGAAAAGGTAAATAACCTTATTTAAGGGTAAATAAAAAAAATATATTTTATTTTTGAATGTAAACGGGCCTGAAGGCTAATCGTCGGTCTAGTTAGTATAACTGCCTCGGACTGACTTTGCATCAATAAGGCCGTGAATTGGGTCGATTTACGAGTTATTTTTATCGGGCCGATTTCGGGTGGACCACGTTGAGTCTGCCCAATTTGATATCACTACCTCCATCCCACCCCACTGAACACCATGGCTTACCACCACTATCTCTTGGCCCTACTATTTATATCTAGATGCTCTTTTCAAATCCTAGAGAGAGAGCTTGAATGGACTAAAATTCATCAATGATAGGCTCCATTATATATATATATATATAT
>CAIGRT010186712.1:0-16532 GCA_903798405.1 Fraxinus platypoda | reverse complement strand
AATGTGACCCAAACAGGGGCTTAATGGGCTTCCAAATAGAACTTTAATTAGAATTCGCCAAGTACACTTGAATATGATTTCACAATTGCATTCCAAATAGGATTTTAATTAATGTGCTCTTTAATTACGACTCCAATTATTTTCAACAAAAAATTCGAGTCACACCCAAATTTTTACAATCTCCACATTGACACGAATTCCACTGCAAACTTTTAAAATTCTCCAATTGGAGAAAAATTTCACAACAAGGAATAAACTTGAACTTTTCTATGAAAAAACAAAAAACGAACTTCTCTATCAACAATTTCAATTGAAAAATATTCTCCACCTCTGCTACACCAACTAGGGGCAAAAGTGATCTAATGACCACCAAACAATGCTGAAACAAGCCTTGTAATAGAATCACAATTGAATGCATAAAAAAATGGATATTGACTAGAATCAACACCCTTAACCGCATTCAAATCATCAACATAATCAAAAGATTTGTACCTATGTGGAATCTTATGGCAAAAAATGGGTCTATTTCTAGCAATGGAATACAATGACACCATCGATAATGGTGGCAAGATTAATTTACTCATATCTTCAAAATTCAATTGAGATGTATTCTTAAAAGAAGACCCCAAATTAGACTCCAACGATATAGAAGCCAACTCTAAATCCACCTGAATTCTTAAAATATGCTAATTACTCTAAAACTCGGTATCACCTTACAAGATATATAAATGGGATTTTCTATGTCCCATTAGCACAACACGAGCACCTTTGAAAACCTTCAGAACTCCACCTTCATTAGTGTATATGTACCATTTTGAATCAAGAGTACTTAAGGGGATAAAATTTCTCTTCAGATCTAGAACATGTCTCACTGCATCATGTATTCTAACCATCCTATCAAAAATCTTTATTCTGACCTGACCAATACCAGCTATCCGACAAGGTGTGATATTAATTACCAGTCATAACAACACCTTTTGAAACTTTTTCATATGTTGAAAACAATTTCCGATTGGGTGACATATGAAAGGTGCAAGTTGTATCCAAAATCCAAGCTTCATCAGGTTTGGAGTTGTAGTCAGACATGAGTAGAAACTCTCTGTCACTGCTAGGATTTTCTACAATACTTACTTCCCTTGAAGTTTCTGATTGTTGATTTGCAGTTGACTTTGATTTATTCTGCAACTTATAACAATCGTTTACCAAGGGCCCCTTTTCTTGCAATTATTACAAAATTTGAAGTTAGATTTTGATTTGCCCCTCGAACGATAACAATGAGACAATCTCCATGATCCTCAGATCCTACAAGATGCTTCTCCTTTGAATATAGAGTATCATAGACTTTTTCGATGGTGAGAATATTACTACTATATAGTATCGTGTCTCTAAAAGACATGTATGAGGTGGGCAATGAACACAACAAAATCAATCACAAGTCTTCTTCATCATATTTGACCTCCAAGGCCTCCAAATCAGCGACGGTTTCTTTAAAAGCAGTTAGGTGATCCTCAAGAGTTGACCTTCTGTCATATAATCAGAATATAGACGTTGTTTCAGATGCAATTTGCTAGTAAGACTCTTCATCATGCATAATTACTCCAATTTTAACCATAAAGCAGCGGTTGACTTCTCCTTCAAAACGTCCTGAAGAATATTGTTGAAAAGATGAAGATGTATTTGAGATAGGGCATTTTGATCCCTCTGTTGTTTCTCCTCTATAATCTAAATTGTGGGCATCTTATCAAATCTCAACAATACGTCGTCTAAATTCATCCGCGTGACTACTATTCGTATATTTACCTGCCACAAAGAGAATCTTGTATTGCGATCTAATAGCGAAATATCATACTTCATTGTTGTCATCACGAAAAATCTCGATCTTTCCAAGAATCTCAACACCCAAAAAAGGCTTTGATACCAATTGTTATGAAAACTGGAATGCTCTAATACTAGTTTGTTGTGAGAAAATAAGAGATTAAGCTACAATATGAAGTAAAAATCACAAGAACAAAAGAACAATATAATTTTGCAGAGAATGAAGATTTTATTATAATATGGAGAAAAAATACAAAAAATTATGTACCTATGAATTGCCTAACTTCTTCAAAATGCAATGAAGAGCCAACTATATATAGAGACATATAGAGGGCGTCCAAAACCTTATAGTAGAGTTGTAGTTTAAGTAGAATGCCAAAAAGGAGTCCAAAACGGAAAAAAGAGATCAAAACAGAGTAGGGAGGCAGAACAGGTAGTGCCGTGACGTCGGCCTTGCTGTTGAAATTTACAGCTGCCGGCGCCAAGGTGCTTCGTCTCTGACCCAAACTTCTTCCAATGATATTTTTCTTTATTTCAAAGTCTTCTTCAAGTTCAACACAAATTCATACTTCCAATGGGCTTCCAAATAGAACTTCAATTAGAATTCGCCAAGTAAACTTGAATAAGATTTCACAACTGCATTCCAAATATGATTCTAATTAATGTGCACTTCAATTAGGACTCCCAATTATTTACAACAAAAAAATTGGATCACGCCTAAATTCTAATATGAAGTTTTCTTTATTAACCAATATATTTTCGAGTTTCGGTCTTTTACTCTTACCTAAATGAAGATAAGAAATTGATTTTTGAAATAGGCCTTTTAATTGTACACAAAGACACAGAAGAAAGACGTGAATGACAGGAAATGAATAAAATGTATTCAAACACAAGGTTCGTGTCAACTCGACTGTCAATGTGGCCGAATAAACCTTTTCTAGTAAAGATACAATTTTCAATTATGCTTCAAGTAAAGAAGAGGCCTTATCGAAAATATCAAAACATCTTTTTTGTTTTTCAACCTAGGGATGTTAAATGGTGCGAGCCAAACTGCTCAGCTCTCCTACAACAGGGCTTGACTCAAGCGAGCTCGCTCTACAGAAGTGCGGTTCAGCTCACCACATAAGCTTATCCCTTGACAAGGCGAGTCAAGGGCTCAACAAAAATGCAGTTTGGCTTACCCCATGATCTCACCCTTAAATGAGGAGGGTCGAGCCTGCTCGTGGCTCGCCATATACATTTTTTTTTCTTTTTTCTTTTTTTAAAATTGCATATTTCTCTCAATTTAGCAAGCCTGCTCATGAGCTTGCAAGTTAGCTTGCGTTAGTCGAAGAACTGCTTGGATGGCCAAATCGCTGATAGTCTCTCTAGTGGGGCGAGCTAGTGAGCAACTCACCCCACTATTTCAACCCTTGAACCAAAATTTCCTCAAAGAAGAACTTTCTGCATACCTTACCAGTTATCAAATCGAAGCCAAAAGAAGTCCAAATCTCGTTGAGGAAGAAGTTTGAATGAAATTGCAAGCAAAGGTTACTTCTGTATATGGAAAAGAGCGTGGATGTCTATGCTAAAAAAGTTTCCGCTCAAGTAAAGTTATTTATAAGAAATGTATTCAAATAAAAACGTTATCGAAATACGCGTAAAAAAGTTTTAACTTTACCGGGCAAAGCCAAACCGCTCAAAATCAAATAAAAAGGGGAACAAACTACCAAATAAATAAATTAACCTGATTTAAAATATATCCTGCCAAAACAGTTGCTGGATCCCCTTCAACAACTGGAAGGAATCCTGGCTTCTTTCTCTCTTTTTCAATTTTAAATGTCTCTGTCTGAACAAATTTATTATTGTAAATTGTTGCACAGCTCCCATCACTCGCTTTGCTGAAGTATAAAGCGTGAAGCATTCCTTGTCCTTCTACCCATATGTTGCTTGATTTTCCAAGCACAGATACTGTCGATATTAATCCTCCATGAATAGGGTTTGCGCCTGTCATTTATTGTTTAATCAATTATTTGGTATTTGATAATTCAATTGATGCTGAAGAAGAAATTAATTATATCATCATTTTGAAATTAACACCAGAAAAAGTGCATACCGTTTCTGATGTAAACACCCTCTGGAAAATCATCTAGAATCCTGCCTTCGACATTGCTCACGCGAATGGCTTCGCCGATCTCTTCCACTGGTGCAAAGTTACTCTGTTGTGTGTATACATTCATATAAATACACAGAGATAAATATTTAAGTAGTTAGTTTGATCACATGTTCAGTGTTTATGAGTTGTGAGAACGGAATGATAAATAAATAAATTAAGTGTGAATATAAAAATATGTTCACAAAGATAAAAATTAGACCTTTGATATTAGGATTGTATAACGAAGTCGTCAAGTCATAAAAATGAAACAAAATTGTTTTTCAAAACCTTTGATTTGGGTCTATGTGATTCATCAACGTTTTGATTTTGAGCTCAATCAAATCATTTCAAGTGGTTTTATTTAAGTTTCAATTTTTACCAACCATCAGAAGCAAAACCCCTTCTAGAAAATCTCCCGGTTGCTAGGTAAAGGGACGGCTATATGTCAAAGGTAATTCATGACAACCACCTAACTCATAAGCTTCGACATGAAATTATTACCTTCAAAGCAAAATTCGAAGGCATGCCTGGAACTGTCCCATTATTTGAGAAGGTTATATCTCTAAGGAGATGTTCTCCGAAGACCTAGTGAGAGAATTGAAGTCGTATCTGGGTCTCTCTCCTTTAATTAATTGAGTATTATTGGTATCCTACTATATTTGAAGATCCAATGAAGGAGTTGAGGTCTTATGAAGGCCTCTCTCTATTAACTAGACATGAGCAAAAAATTTGAGAAACTAACCAAACTAATCAAATCGAACCCAATTCGGGTCAGTTTGATACAGGTAATTGATTGGTTTGGTTTTCACAAAACGATGCTAGGTCGGTTCAGCCATGGTTTGAAGTCTCAAACCGTTGGTTAACCAAACTATCCAACCAACTTAAACATTTACCTTTTGTTTTTCAAAAAAAAAAAAAATGTTTTAAACTCATAACTATATCTTGACTCCCTCCAATATATGATGTTGCCAGTAAGTAATAGCACTGGGAATGTCCTTTCACAAGCTCATTATATTATACTTAAGTCTTTTTTTTTTTTTAAGGAAGTCGGGCTACATAATGCATAAATAAAGCAACGAAATTCTTAAGTTTTCTATTGATTTGTCTCTATTGACTTGATTTTATTCGTTAATCAATAATTTTTGTAAATTGAATTTGGACTAAAAGTCCAAACCGATTGGTTTGGGCCGGTTCTGTTTAAGAGTTAGAGTGAGTTGGTTTGGGTTGAAATTCACCCATACCAACTAATTTGGGTTTGGTTTCGGGTTGGAGTCGAAATTGACCCAAACCAAACCGCTTCCATGCCTACTATTAACTCATATATTTTGTTATGTTTGAAGACTTCAATGAGGGAGTTGAGCTCCTATCTATGCTTCTCTCCGTTAACTCACATAGAGATATTTATATACAATCTCAACGAGTAGCATAAGCTAAGAACACAAAATGGATTTATCTTCTTCTGCCCATGGCTGGCCAAATCTCTTGAGGATTAAAAGATTATTTCCACTCGATGAAAACTTAGGTATACTCTTTAATCCTTATAAACATAAAACCTGTAGAGAAGATAAGTTAAGAATCCATCGTGAACTTACTCCTTTAAGTTGTACATATAAATTATCTAGGGACTGAAAAAGTATCCCTTATAAACAAAAACGTGCATGAGAGATAAGCTAATAACTTACTCATTTTTAATTTGTCTGGAAAAAATTATTTTGGGATTGAAAGAGCATCTCCTTAAAATTAAATAAGTCGTAAATTAGAAGAGTTCTCAAGATTGGAATTCTTTGGAGTAAAAATTCCCTATATATGCCTTAGATTGGAAAAAATCTAGGGTCGAATTTCTTGGCATAATATATGATTGAAAGACTTTCTCTGATAAAAAAAAGCCACCATTATAGTATTTTTATTGGATTTTTTCTATATAAAACGCCTCGAAATTTTTATGAGGCTGGAATACTAATTATTTGCTTTGGTATTTTCTAGCACAAGTTCCTCGGTATTAGCAGAAGCATTTATTTTGCTTCAGCATTCTCATAGTATGATGCATATAGTAGGTAAAGTCACGATGTATATGGCAATTCAAAATTTCAGCACCAGTAATAGCAAAAGCATCAAAACTCCTTTGTTCCACGTGAATATGAATCTTGGACTTGGAGGACTAATGTGACATACAAAAATCGTTATTCCACATGAAGGCTCCACGTCAGCCTATATGGCCCCAATTACATGCTATATCCATCAGCATTTGTATCAAGGTCGTTGAAGTCTAGTAAAAGCATAAGATGTCTCTATCGTCAAAGCACCATCTAATATCAAGATGCACATGACCCTATCACTAGGATAAGGACAATTTAAAGCCTCATCCAAATGGCAGAAATAAAGGCATCAGCTTGATCTCGAACATACATCATTTTAAGTGCACATTTTGATACAATCAAGTTAGCATGATCTTCTTTGAGAATTCATGCTTTCACACAACAAATTGCTTGTCATGAAAGAATAAAACGCAACCAAAATATTGAAATTTGGACTTAATCATGACTTGCAGCATAATGATGAGTGTGTCAACTTAGAAAAATTATAAAAAAGTTTCTAAAAATCATCTAAGAAAGGGCTATTAACCCAAAAAAAAAAATGTAGAAAATCAAAGGGTTAAAAAGCTAGAGGAAAAAATCTTCCACTCAAAAAATTCACCTCAAATCAAGACAAAAATATGGTTAGCACTTTTGAAAATCTTAGCATTCTCCAATTGAAGTGTAATGGTTAGAACTCAACTAGAAACTTCTTTTTCTTCCATCAAACAGAAAGCTAATCAAAATACACCCAAAAATCTTTAAAAGACAAAATCCTACAAAATTTTGATAGAAAAGCTATACTGCTGACATTAAAAAATAATTTCTATTTCTTGAGGTCAACACCTCTCTCACTCTTTTATTATATGTATAGATATAGATATACATGTGTGTAAATGGGTATCATGTGTGTTATGCACATTAGGACATTATTAATCAATGACCAATTTTTCAAGACAGTATACTTAAGGCTGAAGTGACTATTTTAGGAGTAGCTAATACTCTATCAACTAGACTGTTAGTTCCGTTAGAGTTATTACTAGTTGATCTTTCTATCCTTCTTATACTTGCCATTTTCATGCTACTTACTTTTTTGCTAGGTCGATGAAGGATTGACACCATGTAAATTTGTGAGTACTGATTTGCTTCGTTAACATATTTGCTAAGTTGTCTTTTGTATGGATTTTCATATCTGTTAGGATCCCATTGCCCACACTTTCTTCTTCAACCTTTTTTCGTACAAAGTGATATTGAACTCGAATGTGATTTTGTATTCAAATGAAATGCTGAGTTCTTTACCAAATGCAAAGCGCTCTTACTATCACAAAATAGAGCAATCTTCTCTTACAATTTTGCATACTGATAGGAAGAGGAGTAGAAATTGGCTTACAATTTTGCATATTGAAATGATGCAAGATTTTCTTCAAGTAGTTCTTCTGACTAAGCCAAATTTATCGATTATTTCTATCTCGATAAATTTGCATCCCTAGAATCTTCTTTGCTAGTTCCAAGTTGTTCATTTCAAACTCTCTAGCCAACTATTCCTTCAAGTCTTTAATACAAACTTTGTCGGGCCCTGCTACCAACATGTCGGTCCAGCAAAATAATGAAATCATTATCTCCATGTCTCATGTAGTAAGCACAAGGATCTGAACTGAGTATGTTGTATCCAAAGCTCATGATGAAAGAATCAAGTCTCTTATACCAACATCTCGACACCTGCTTGAGACCTTATAGAGATTTGTTCAACTTGTAAACCAAGTTCTCTTTACTTCTTCTTCAAAACCTTATCGTTGGAGCAATAAATTTCTTCTTCAAGCTCTCCATGAAGAAACGCAGTTTTCACAACTAACTACTCCAAGTGAAAGTCGAATGTAGCACACATATTCAAAACTACTTGAATTGATGTGAGTCAAACTACGGGAGAAAATATTTCGTTGAAGTCAATGCCTTCTTTCTAAGCATCTCACTTCACCACCAATCTCGTACGATACGATTCCACTTAGTCATTATCATTCATTTGATCTCGTAAACCCATTTATTTCCAATGACCTTCATTCCTTGTGGTAGCAAAATAAGATCATGTGTTTTGTTTTTACAAAAAGCTTCAATTTCTTTCATTACTGTCATCCACTGAGAAGCTTCTTGGCTGTTTATAGCTTCATGGGAAGTTGATGGCTCTCTATTTTCTGTCTGTAAATAGTATGCAATAATGCCCACCATAATGTACTCTGAATGCCAAGCTGGTTCTCTCACCACCCAAGTTGATCGTCAAACTTCTGGAGTATTAGACTCAGCTTTATCTTATTCTTCATGCTTTAGTGCTGCTTCAATAGAATCTAGAACTTCTTGTTTTTGTTTATCTACAACTTCAACTATTGTAATTTCTCTTTTGAAGTGCTATCATTTTATTTTTCTTGCACATTGCCTTCTGCAAATATTATATCTCTACTGATTATCACCTTATGGGCAGTGGGATCCTACATGTGGTACCCATTGACTACATTAGCATGCCATAAAAAAATGCATTTTCTAGATTTTGGATCCAATTTTTATTTTTTTGGGCATTGTACATAACGTACACAGGACTTCCCAATACATGTAAGCGAGAATAATTGGTGGGCTTACCAATCCACATATCCATAGTCATCTTGAGATGAATTGCGATTGATGGTGAGCGATTGATTACAAAACATGTGGTTTTGACTGCTTTTGCCCAAAATGACTTAGTTAAACCTACCATTCTCAACATTGTTCTTGTTCATTCTAACAATATTCTGTTCATCTGCTCTGCCACTCCATTTTGTTGTAAAGTGTATACCGTTGTAAACTGTTTCTTAATACCTTCTTGTTGACAAAAGTTATCAAATTCTTCACCAGTTATTCTTCTCCATTGTCTGTCCTCAAACATTTGATCTTTTTTTCATATTCAAACTCCACACGCGCTTTAAATATTTTGAAGACTGCGAACACATCAACTTCCTCTTAATTGGATACACTTAACATCTCGTGGAGTAATCACCAATGAAAGATGCAAAGTATTTTGCCCCTCCTACAGATATAACTAGTGCTTGCCAAACATCAGAATAAACCAGCTCTAGGATAGCTTTACTTCTAGAAGTAGAACTGCTAAACTTCAATTCGTACTGCTTACTAGTAAATGCTCACAAAATACCCGTTTGATGGTCATTATTTAAAAAATTAGAGTTTTGAATAATGATTTTTTGGAGAATGTGTGATTAAAAGCATGAAAAATTTAGGGTTTACATGCAAAATATTTTATTGTATAAATGTGTGGTTGAAAATAAGTATGAAAATAAAAGAATTTCTGGTTTAAAGGAAGACAAATATGAGCTAAATTTCTTTAGAATACTTTGTTTAAGTGAGAAAGTCTACAAGCGAATTATATCGGTAATGAAACATTTTTGAGCTCTGGAAGAAGCTTTTGTGTGGAGAGAATTTTCAAACCACATTCTGACATGTGGCCAAGCTTGTGGTGCCACATAATTGTTAATTTTTCTGCTGAACTTGTCGATGCAACATGTGCTTCTCCTTCTTTTAGTGTCTCTCCATTAAGCATGTACAAATTTCCAGTTATCTTTTCAGCTTTGATTACCACAACCGCTCATTTGACAATCTTCATGATCTCATCTTGTATATGGGTTTTGCAGCCAATGTCGTCTAATTGCCCTAAAGACAATAGATTTTTCTTTAAGCATTTTACATGTCGTACATCCTAGATGGTGCGAACTGTACCATCATACATTTTTAATTTGATGGTACTAGTACCTACAATCTCTAAGGCATGATCATTCTCCATAAACAAAGATCTTCTTGAGATAGGTTCACATTAATGGAACCATTCTCTCCTTGGTCTCATGTGCCATATAGCTCATGAGTCCATAAGTCATACATCAAAGATCTACTTTCTGCCTTCAACAATTGTTGTTGGCTCACTATATAAAATTTCACCATCATCCGAGATGGTTGCTACACAACCCTGAGCTTTTGATGGCTTAGGATTTTTTCCTTTGGCTTCTTCATTCTTCTTGAGACTCCAACAATCCATTTTCAAGTGCTCTTTTTTACCACAACAATGACACTTGGTATTCTTCTTCTAGATTTTGATCTACCCTGATCATGACTCCCATTGGGGTTATGTTCCATTGATCTCCCTTTCATCATCATTAAAGCTTCCGCATGTTGTGAACTTTTCAATCTGTCTTTCTTGTTCTTACGTTGACTTTCTTCTTCAAGAACCGCAGTTGCAACCTCATCGAAGACTAGACTTTCAATGTTGTTGGTTAAGTTGATGACAAGTTGATTATATGAATCTGGTAGACTTTGAAGTAAAATCTCAGCACGTTCACCCACCTCTATATTATGTCCCATTGATGTGAGCTGTAAAAATAGAGTATTGAGGTTGTTGATGTAGTCGATCACTGTAGTTGACTCTACCATCCGAAAGGTGTAAAGTCTTCTCTTCAAGAAGATTTTGTTGCATAATGATTTGGCCTCATACAGTCAGCGTATCCTATATCTCTTTGGCCATCTTCTTCTCCTCTATACTTGACAATACTCCATCGACTAGTACTAGGTGTAGATTAACAATTGTACTGCCACCCATCTCGTTCTACTTAGCATTGTCGTGATCTCCGCAAGCCTCTGTCCAATTGAGAAAAATGCAGCTAAAAATGGACACAGTTATTTACGTGGTTCACCCAATTTAGTCTACGTCCACGGACAAGTATAGAAGGATTTCACTATAGTAGGAAAATTTACATTAACCCTCTCTAAATATAATGAAATAACAACCACCAATTCCTCTTGTAATAGAAGAAATAACACTAAAAAGATAATAATATTTTTCTATATAATTTTATCTGTCTCTCCGTTCACTATTCTCTCTATTCCTTAATTTCTCTCTATGAATTGTTGCATTTCTCTTCAAATGCTTTCCCTTATTTACAGAAAAATTTTGTGGCCCACTTCATTAATTATGACACCAAATTTCGACATCATCTGCAACTGATTCCTGTATGTTGAAAGAATGAATCAAAACATTAAATGATTACAACTTTTTTCTTCATAAAAAAATCAACGAAGGTGGCTATCGAAGGTGCAGACAGCTTAAGGGTTAAAATTTCCATCAAATTCAATTCTTTTAATTTGGACATTTAGCCATCTCTTGATTCACATTCTTCAAAATTCATTTTCAACCATATATTCTTCAATAAATAATATTTTTCATCACATTCAAAATTTTTCCTTTTTTTTTTAACCACTTTCCATCACATCGCTATTTAAAATACATTTTTTCCTCAATAATGTGCAGCAAACACCCCTCTTAATGCAAAGTGGCTATATAATGCATGAAGGGAAGGAAAATTGTGTGCCTCATTAGTCAACAAATGTAGCTTTAGCTGCCAACGTTTATGTCCTTCGTAGACAAAGTTATTTATGAACACTTTCCAAACACAAATAAAATGTGCTTGAAGTGTCAGAAATTAGAAAATTAAAACATAGAAACTATAGAATACACCACGTGACATGTATATGAGATATGTATAACTTGAAGAGTGTCGACTCTGTCTATTTTCTTTGATTTTGCATGGGAGTGTTTAAAAATGTCTCAAAAATTGTAAAAATATTAAAACAAAATAGGGTAATATTGCACGTGTTGGGTTTTCTTTGATTTTACATGTGAGTGTTGTTTACCTGAGCTGGGATGTACGGCTGATCAACAAACTGGAACACCAGATCTGCAAATGCATCCAATAATCTCACTGAAGTCTCCTTAATAGTTTTGGGAAGTTGGATTAGAATGGGAATTTTCGGCAATCTCTCAACGATGGCTGCCATCAAATAGCAAAACATATATAAAACTCATGCCTCAGCAGAGCAGGAAAAAATAAGGATTATGCTAAATGTACATAATCCTTTACACAATTCTTTACACCTCTCTCACATGGAAGGGGGCCCACACACAATAAAATATTCGTGGACCCCCTCCATGTGAGAGGGCTGTAAAGGATTGTGTAAACCATGGAGTGTACATGTAGTACAATCCAAAAAATAAACAGGAACTCATAATGTGTATTTTTGTATGCATGGTCTGTGCGCTCGTGTGTTTGTGTGTGTCTAGAGAGAGAGAGAGAGTGGGGGCTTTGCCTTGATACAAGATGGGAGGGAGGTTTTGGAGGGATCAAACTTGAAGGGAACTGAAGGTCTCCGTGCAGAGCAACTTACCGGAAAATTAGAGATACAACCAACCATCTCTCTCTCTACAGGGGTAACTGGAACTCATCGTACCTAGTACAGGTATAAATAGGAAATCATACTTGGTGTAGGTAGGTAGGCAATCATACTTGGTGTACAATATTGTTGACAACATGCTACGTAATATGTTGTCGTTGAACAGTTTAAAAAATAATTTATTTTTTTATTCAATACTTTTTTCTATCACCTACAACATTTTCAACAACAATGTTGAAAAGGAACGTCGTACAAACAACATTATCCCTAAAAAGGATATTATAATAGAATAATAATAAAAAATCCAACAAGAAAGACTATTAGCACCTTAAAACTGAGGAAAGGTCGGATTAAATGATTTTATAGACTCCTTTCCATGAGGGTGAAGAAGCAATTGAATTAGCCCACAACATAGCCTATATCGACCTAGGTCATAGCTAAAGACTGTTGAAAAGACTTGATGTACATTAAAGTGACGTGATTTTAACATGTGAAAATAGGAAGTCATGATAGATAAAAAAATAACAAGATATGCAAGTTTTTTTTTTTAATAAATTCAACCAATCATTGTGCGGATTTATTAATGTCAAAAACTATTATACAAATCAAAGTACAAAAATTATAGATCAACTCAACTTATTACAGACGTTAATATCAAAACCAGTGGACACCAAAATATTACTGATCGAAGGCTTAGAATATTGTACATGTTAGAACCCATTCATTCATATTCGAAGTCAATATTATTTATTCAAAGTCAAATGTTTGATTAGTCAAAGTTAAAGTTAATTAGGGATTTAAATGGAATGAATTATTTTATTGGGGTTTATTTTACAATTGACAATACTTGAGAGTTTAAGATAGATAAATTTAAAGTTGGGGGATGTACTTATCTATTATTGGAAGTTAATGGCTTAAATGTTATGTTATATATATTGGGGACTTGACTTTCAATAGTTATACATAATACATATACATATATATCCATTTTCACATTGTTAATTAAAAAATGAAAAGAGGAGAAGGATCGAGAGAGACTGAGAGAAGAAAAGGGAAAGAGAAGGAGAAGGAGAAAGAAAAGAAAAGGCAAGAAAGAGAGGAGAAAGAGGGGAAAAAATAAAAGAAAAGAAAGAAAAACAGAAAACAGAGGCAGAGAATGGGAAAAAGAAAAAGGAAAGAGGGCAAAGGAAGAAGAGGAAAAGAAGAAGAGGAAGCTTGGGTTATTCATTTCTTCAATTTCTCATTTGATTTGGAGAGGTAAGTATAAGTATGTTGAATTATTATTATTATTATTGGGTTTATGGAAAATTTGCTTTAATTTAAAGTTAAGCAAGAATTAGGTGTTATTGATATGCATTTGAGGTAGTAATTTGGAATGGAGCAAAGAAATGTATATTTGGAAATTTGTGTTGAAGAAAGTGGAATTTTGAATGGATTTCTGAGATAAAGATATATTCTTTGAATTTTCTTGTGATTATAAAATACGAAACATTAAATTTAAGGAATTGAGGTTGATTTCCTTGTTAAGCAACTATTATAAGCAATTTTCGGTCAAAATTCTATTTGGGTGCTATTTCTGAAATTATTTCCAAAAAGTGCCATTTATATCAGTTATTTCGGTGACTATTTTCAACATACAGAAACGGGTGCCAAAATTCAATATTCTAGAATTTTAGTGATGTTTTTGTCAAATCTTTGATTTTCAAATTTTAAAGGTTTGAATGAAGTTATATGATAAATATTGAAGTTTAGGTATTGGATTAAATTATGAATAGAGGATGTATATAAATAAAATAGTGAGTTTATGAAGTATAGTGATTTAATGAATTTGATCATGTATGGTGATTTGTGGGTAAAAAATTTAAGAGAGGAAAAGTTGTGGAATTAGAGATGCAAGAATAAATATAGGAGTTGAGAAATTAAGTGGTGGATTTGTATTAATTTAATTGCCAAGTTTTAATTTGAGTAATAATACCATTATTTCAGGTAGTGACATGAAAGCTTAGAAGTGCTCGTCAATTCAGCAAGATTTTCTATCCATAGATCTGTGAGTGGAGTAACTTATATATTTTCAAATATTGATAAAGTACTTACATTTTTATATTATGTGCGATTATCTGAAGCATTTGTTCAATTACATGATTAATATGAAAATGTTCTTTCACTGTGATATATGTTGAATTCAAAGATTGTGTATGTATTACTTGTGAATTGAAATGTGAGACATGTGATATTGAGATCAACTAGAAAAGTACCGGTGATTATATACTTCTTCTAGTTCACCGAGGGGCGTTGGTCGTGTTCTATACTACACTGAGGGGTCTTGACCGTGGATGAAGGGGTCTTGACCGTGTACATATAGTTCACCGAGAGGCCTTGGCTGTGATCTAGAACTGTTTATGATTGAGACTACTTCCGTTCACTAAGGGGGCCAAGTCCCCTGTCGGGAGTGCTTAGCCCAAGGGGCAGTCTACGCGTGTATGACCATATTACAGATTTTTGTCAGAGGGTACATTTTTGGTAGATTTCCTAATACATTTTATGTGATGAGATGATGGTATAGATTTCAGTTGATGATGATATCATGATTACGAGAATGACTCCTATCTTGATTATTAATATATGATGTTATATTGTGAATTGTTAAATAATATGAACTCGATTTTCGATAAATATGTATAAACGATAAAGTATAACTAGTTTCAAATTTTCCACTCACTGAGCTATCAACTTATATATTTTTCCACGATTTTTCTTATAGGTAGTAATTGGTTGTTTATAGCTGTAGGAGTCTAATGATATCCAAGTGATGGCCACACGACATATTGAGTGACATGATACATTTGATAAAGCACGAAGTAACTATTTTGGGCCCATTGCATTATCTTTTTCATAAGCATTTGATTTTGACATATTTAGTAGTAATTCATAGTCAGCATTGGTGGTGGATTTGGCATTTAGTCAGCATATATCATCGTCACACGTCACGTTTCGGGTCCACTAGGGTGATCCGGGGCGGGTCGTGTCGGTTGGGATCAGAGCGTGGTTTTGAAAGTTTTCATAGTTCATGCATTGGCATATCATACATATTCAGTGTGTATGATCACATGTCATGGTAGCAGAAATCACAGGCTCTGAAACTTTTGCTACTAGAATGTTGGAACCTAAAATGAGAGTAGAATATTTTAACAGGTCCAGAAATGACTAGTATGTAAGTATATCAGTTGCAATGATTTAATAGTTGACAATGTTATAAGTTGTTGGGTTGGAATTGTGGTGCATGTAACCTATTAAGAGTGGGGCGGAGTGTGAATTTAAAATTGAAAGTTTTGATGGTTTTGCAGGTTGTTTACATATAGACATTCGAAATGACATAGGCCACAAGCACTTGATTTTTATGCAGAATTACATGATTTCTAATGTGTACATAGGAAAATCTCTAGTTATAGTTTGCACAATAAACAAAAAGAGAATGATATTATCTCTGTAATTGGTGACAATCAGTGGGAAATTTTAATTATCTTGGGAAGCCAAATGGTCATTAGTGTTATCAAAATTTTGTAGCGATTTGTGGCCGCTTATATGGGAAGATGATAGAAATCATGATGGTGTATACTTATGCTATATGATAAGAATTTGTGGAAGATAAAAGGCTGATTTGTCTATTCATAGATAACAATGTGTTATTTTGTATTTTAGGCATCAAGGGAATTGATATTTCTGTGATTCCAATTATTTCGATTATTTATGAGTTGTTGATTATAAAAGATGTGAGAATAATAGGGATAGACTTCATAATGATTGCTTATTATGGGGGTAATGTGTTGTTTAAGAAATAGAATTAAATGGATGTATGCATTCGGGTATGTTTATGTGAACCAGGAGTAGAGAATGTTAGAATTGGAATTTATTGAGATTGGGAAATTAACATATGGAATCTTGGTGATATGTTGATGTGTGAAATGTTAACGTGATAAATATGAAGGTTACTATTTTTGATAACACAAGAATAACTAACCAAGAGGGAGGTGAATTGATTTTTGAAACTTTTTTGACAATTAGTCTCCAACTTATTTAGAGGTGAATTGATTTTTGAAACTTTTTTGACAATTAGTCTCCAACTTATTTAATTCATAAGATATAAATGCAAAGTATAATGCGAGAAGTAAATATGCAAATTCAACAACTTAATTCAAGTATGGATATGGTACAATATAAATGGCAATTTAAAGTAAAGTGCACGAATGTAAAGATAA
>CAIGRT010186707.1:0-21443 GCA_903798405.1 Fraxinus platypoda | reverse complement strand
TGATTGGGCCTTTTATCCTGATCTCTTTGACTATGCTCATCTCGTGGGCCGTTTTCTCTTTTGGGCCGTTTCCTCTTTTGGGCTGTCTCTTTTCTTGGGTTGTTTGAATTGGGCTGTTTATTTTGTGTGTCAACAATTATTTTTCTATATTTTTTATTGTTTAATTACCCCTTCCTTTTATTTTTGTTTATTTAAGGAGAGTGACAAATTCATAATTTAATAGCCAAATGGACGAAATGAGTAGTTTTGCTACATAATTAAAAGATTGTGAATGTATTGTGCTAAAATAAAAGGTGGAGGTACATTTGTTACATTTCGCAAAGGTTTAGAATGAAAACGTAAATTTCCCTTTTTATTTTTTATTAGTTAATTAATGTTCAAATTATTTCACCACGATTTTTTTCCTTTTTAAGTGTTTTTCAACCCTTCTTAGTTTCTTTTAGAGAAAATATAATTATTGCTATTTGAATGATAATATTAAATAAAAAAAGATAATTTTTATTTGTTTAATATAATTCAATAATTGAATATAAATGTGTCTTCGATAGGAATGGCAAAAAAATCTATTAAACCCGATACCTGCGGGTCTTTCCCTGAATGGGACAGAAATTACCCGTCTAATAGGGTAAACGGGACAAAGATCGTTGCCACGCAATCGAAAGGAGACGAGAACGGGAAACATGGACCCCGCGTCGTTACCTGCTCTATTTAAATTTCATTTCAAATTTATGTTTTTTATCAAAATAAAACATAAAATCATCATTTATAAAGGGAACATGAGTTGTTTCTAACAAATTGAGAAAAAAAGTAATGATTTTCACCAACTAAAGACATGAAAAAAATAAAAATAAAAAACAATAAACGGAACAGTCCCATGCCCCTGCCATGCTCCAATTCAAACCCGAACCTGCCCACCCGCCTTAATCGGGTATGGGGACAGGACAAGATAATAAAAATACCCAAAGAGTGGGGGATGGGAATGACTATCCCGATCTTAATCCAACTCATTGTCATCTTAGTCTTCGAGTTTGTGGTGGAAGCTCATAAAATTTTAATTTTAAGTTTGTGAAATTGACATTTAGTTAACAAATGAATATTTGTGTTACCAAATTTTAAATTTTGGTTTGTGAGATATACCATGGCAATGTAACACGTGACCAATTCTTTGTATTTTGTAAGAGGGGTGCACCATCATATTTAAGTGATTTTCTCCTTTCATATATTTTAGGAATGACCTTAAATTAGGGGTATTGGGTGGTTTGATTAGACTATTAAGAATTGAATTTCTTATTAAACTTTAGATATTTTCTAAATGAAATCATTCAATCCCAACTAATTTTTGGAATCGAATAAAAAATGGGGGTTTCAATTGAAAAGGTTTAGTTTTGATTAAAATGTTCATTCCTAATGAGCGTCGGATGGTTCAATTCAATTCTTTCAAGAATCAGAATCATCCATTAAACTTCGAACTTTTTTGTAAATGTAGTTGTTTGCATTACATGTAATTTTCAAAACCAAACCGAAACTGGAAGTTTGAATTCGAGTTTGGTTCCGATTCAAATGCCCACTGTTACCCTTGATAAGAGTATTTTATACACTTGATATTTAATTTTTCTTTTAATGGAATATATCCTAAATTATTGTATTTTGTATTAAATAGGTAAAATTCAATGGTTAAATAAGAAATTGGAAGAAACAAAGGGGAAATCCAAATAAAGAAGGTGAAATCCAAAAGATGGGGACAAAGTTGCAACAATCCAATAGTTGAATCGGACCATGAATCGGAGATTGAAGATGCTAGGGGTTCAATTAGATGCACTAGGAAGCTAAGAGGGCTAAAATATAGGCTAAAAGAAACGAAAAGACATTGCATAGAAGTTCGATGACCAAAGTGCACAAAATGGAAAGATGGTTGAACTATACGGTTGCATATTTCAAAAGGCATGTGGTCGCATCTCACCATACAAGGAAAGTTTAGAGTTCAGAGGTTGAACTATGCAGTCGCGTCACTTTAAACTATGTTGTAGCATAGTTATAAAAAAAATGTGGTAATTGGGTCATATAGGCTATTTCATAATACAATTTGGGATTTTAGCCTTTGACCAAAATAATAATTTTAATATAAATATTTTAAATCATAATTTATAAACTACCTAATATACCCTTATTCAACAAAACGTAATTTTCCCTTTTCTCAAATCAATTGAATTCCCAAAACCCTAAATTAATACATTTCTTCTCTCTTGCAATCCCCAAACCGTTCCTATTTTCTCTTCGTGATTTTGTCATCTCCAAACCCTTCGTCCTGACCTTCTAATTCTTCTCTTCATTTTTTCTCTATGCCTCGATCTTCTGCTTTCCCCGAGTCATCTCTATCTCTAACTCACTGTGTTGTAAGTACGATGATGTCGTCGGGCTTCGAAATTGGTTGACGGGAAGAGTCGAATGTGAATGATGGAGAAAAGAGGCTGGGGACTGGGTCAACTTGTGGTCACAATGGAGCGAAATAAGAAATTTGGTACGAAGTTTTCATCCATTTCTCAAGATTGAGAGAACTGAAACTCGTAAACAATCACTTCTAAGAACCAATTTCATAGTGGGCTATCCTCAGGTATGAATGTTTTCTCAATTGTTCACTTTTGCTAGGATTTTATGTGAAATTTTTTAGAGAAATTAGTACTGGAAGAATTATACCGATAGTTCTAATTTATACCGATAGTTCAACTTGACATAAATAGAGACAAATAGGAAATGGGGAGGAGGGAGTAGAAAGAACAAAGAAGAAAAGAAAGTAAAAAAGTTCAAAACCAATCATCATGGCAGGTGACTTGGCAGAGCTTGAGTTGTCTAGACGAAGGTTTTAATGGGTATGCACTAGCTAGTGTCGGATATATACAAACAAGAAGAGACTGGATATTTCTACTTTGTTTTTGTGTTGAGCAGAATGATCTATTCTTCAACTTTTAAGTTTGTAATGCCTAAAAAATTTCTTANAGAATGATCTATTCTTCAACTTTTAAGTTTGTAATGCCTAAAAAATTTCTTATAAAAAGGGGGTTACTTTGTCATCTTACCCATGACTGGAACTAATATATGGTAGTATTTTGCATGTTTTACATGATGACATTTGTATTTACTTGGTCGAGCTTATGATAATTGATATGTTATTTACTGAATCTTCCAGTATGGCATTTTAAAGTTTATCTAGTTCTGAAAATGGCACCCTGTCATTTATGAATTTCTGAAAAATGTCACCTTGCCGTTTATCTATTTTCGAAAATGAATTGTACTAAATATCACTTAACATTACTGTAAATTCTTCATATTTGTTCATTGATGTAGGAATGGAACACTCATTTGAGTTCGTGATTCCCGCTGAAGATAGAATTAATGGTAGACCTTCACAGAAGTGCTCCATTCCGAAACTTGACTATGTTCGAGAGATGTTAGATGATGTTCACCAAAAAATGCTCATGGAATCTTGTTTTGGACAAATATATCAAATGAAGCATATACCTTTTTCAGCCCAACTAATCCACCAACTTGTAATGAATATGATTGTGACCAAAAAAACAAAATGAGATCTGGTTTTCAATTGGTGGTAAGCCAACAAGATTTTCATTATACGAGTTCACATTGATAATGGGGTTGAGAGCTAGTGAGGAGCCTTCATTGGAGCCTCATATTGTACATAATGATAGACTGGTGAAGAAACACTTTAAAAAGTGTAAGAAAGGTATATCTGTTTACAATTTGAAGGAAGTTATTGAAAATCGCAAGGTGTGCATGGAAGATAAGTACAAGATTGTGCTTGTATATATATTGGAAACGGTATTACTGTCCAAAGAAACTACACATACATAAATTTAGAACACTTGTCAATGGTTGATGACTTAAAGGCTTTTAATAGTTATCCTTGGGGGAGAAAGGCTTTTGCCCGCACAATTGATGTATTCATGATAGACTGAAGGTTCTTGGTGAAGTCATACTTGGTAAATAATGAGAAATATTCATATTTAGTTTATGGATTTCCACTCGCGTTGCAGGTAATGCTTTTAAAATTACAATTTATTATTCATTCTATTTAGATTGTAATATTGTGAATCTTGTACAGATTTGAGCTTATGAAGCCATACCATCTATCAGACGGAGATTTACTAACAATTTAGAGGAGGCTGACCTCCCAAGGATACGTCCATTGAATTCTTCTGACATGCCTAACTCCAAGGATATTTGTGTGAGTCTGGAAGAACCAAATGTAAGTATATTTTAAATGTAGATTAAAATATATAGTGTACTTTATGAAAACTAAGTCTACCTCTCATTTTTGATATAGGTTATTGTTCATTGCACACTCAAGCCTACGCTAGAAGAGGCTTCTAAAGCATATTGGGTGCAGATTCATCCATTTAGTGATTAAGTAGAGGATCCAACAGTTGATATCTTTGTGTTAATGTAAATGGAGCGGATTCATCCATTCGTGCTGACTTTCCTCAGCAAACTTGTCAGTCTCCTAATGCCTCTACATCTCTTTGGGATCCTTCTTCCTTTCGTAGGCCGCCTACTTCTACAAATGCTCATACATTTCATCCGGGACCATCTACATCATATCCGTCTCTTTATCCATCTAGAGATGAGTTCGCTGAGGAATTAAGGATGCAATTAGTACATATAGTAGACACTTTAGATAGGAAAAATGAAAGGCGAATAGAAGAGATGCGTTCTGACATAGATCAAAAGTTTGATTGTGTTGATGTGTACACAAATTGACGAGAATGTATCATCTGTTGTGCAGTGGAATAGGAATTCTAATTCATCAACACCTTACATATAACACTCTCCTCTTTCTGGTGGATTTATGAATACTGGAGAGGAACATGTTGATGTGAATGAAGATCTAATTCCTATAGAAGTGGAAAATGATGAGAATGAAGATAGCAATGAACAAAGACAAGCATGTGATGACTTGTTGGTAAATGAACCAGTTCCTATAGATGGCAATGAACCAAAACAAGCAGTTGATGTGAATGAGGATCAAATTCCTGTATAAGTGTAAAATGATCAAGGACAAGTAACAGACATGTTGAATGATGATCAAACTCATGTGGAGTCCATCCCTGTAGTGGTAGAAGATGAGTCGGATGACTCAAGTCAGAATGGACGCGGGATGATAATTAAGAAAATGTCACTCGTTCTTCGATCTCCTTTTACAAATCCAGAGAAAAGAATGAAGCTTGACAATGTCAACGCATTTGACCCATTTCGAGAGCTTGATCCGGCTAAGGCAAATGACTTAGAGAATTGGTTGGTTAATGCACCTGACATGTAACTATTCTTAGTGTAATTGTTTTTGTGAAGTTACAATAAATATGTTCTTATATTATTTGTTTCATGCAATGAACATGTGGAAATGATATTGTTCACGAAGCCAAACCTTTTTTTTGAAGATATTCAGAAGCAACATGGATGATTCAGTAGTGATGTAATCTTTTTAATAATCTATATTTTGCTCCTACTTCATTTCATTCTTAGTAGTTGTATACATTTGCAGCACGTTTACATTGCATCTATATTTTGCTCCTACTTCGTTTCATTCTTAATAGTTGTATACATTTACAGCACATTGACATAGCATTGTACTTGATGAGAACACGAATGGAGACACGTCCTACTATGTTCGCACAAGATTGTACAATTTTAGATTGTGCTTTTACCAACATGTGCAACAAGAGGTTTGAAGATTTTGAGTTGCATACGAAAGAAAAAAGCCAATACAGGACTTCAAATGGTTGAAAAATATGTCAAGATACATACATGGTAAAAGTCCACAGATTAGCAAGCGATGGAATTCTTGTACATCGTTGTAATTCCTTGCAAAATGTAAATGAAGCACTGGATTGCGCTTCATGTGGACATTGTTAAGCGAACTATATATGTATATGACAGCATGAAGAGTATCACAAGTTTTGAAAAATTGCAAAAAGTCATGCGTCCAATTGTGAAGGTGATTCCTAGAATGATGAAGGAAAGTTTGTTGTTTGGGGAAGATTATCCAAAAAAGTAGTTTCATTGACGTCGTCATGCAGATGTTCTACAACAAAATAATCTTTATATTTTCATTGCTCTGATACTACATATGTTATATTTATTATTGTAAATATCTTTGTAGGGGAGATTGCGGAATATACACTATCAAGTTTATAGAACTTTTGTCTGCCGAATTCGATGTGAAACTTATATATGATGATATGATTGATTGTTGGAGGAAGAAACTAGCTGCTGAAGTTTTTGCTATGCATTTCGATCTATAATTGTTTTCTTTGTATATTTTTCAATTTCATGTGGTCGGAAGACGTAGGACTTTGATGCTAATTTTGTCTAGATGGTAGTGTTTTGTATGATGTAGTTGGAAAACAAGTACATGGATGCTGATTTTGTCTAGTTAGTGAAATTTCAAGCGGTCGGAGGACATATGACTTAGATGTTAATTCTGTTTAGATGGTAGTGTTTTGTATGATTTAGTTGGAAAACAAGTGCATGGATGCTGATTTTGTCTAGTTAGTGTTGGTTTTTATGATTGATTGCTATGTTTTCCATTGTATGAATGTTTTATTCAAACATTGAAGCAGTCAGGGGTGAAAATGAGTTACAGTTTTCATGACAGCATGTATATTTATGCGATGGAAAAACAGATTGCATTATTAACTATGCAAATTTACCCAGTCTGAAAAATGGCAGTCATACAATTAAAACGACAACGTGCCATTTTAGGTCACAAGGTCTCGATTTCACTATGAAATAAGTCTTGGAATATCATGGATAACTTATTGGGGCTGAATGAACGAACGTGATGCAAACTGAACACTGAATGAGGAGAAATGGCAGTCATACGATTAAAACATTCATGCGCCATTTTAGGTGATGTGTCGATGTCAATGGGAGACGTGCTATGTTTTGTATATCCAAAACGGCAATCAGCTAAATGAGTAGAACTGAACACTAAATGAGGAGAAACGTCATCTATACATTTAAAACGACCAGAAGCCGTTTTGGGTCATGGGATATAGATTTCACTCCGAACCGAGTAAAATAGTGTTTGGAACATCATGCATGACTCACTATCATTGAACGAACTACACGTACTATGTTTTGGATACCATACTTGCCTCCAAGTTTTTCTTTTGTTGCCAAGTGTAGGGTAGTTTTCAATCGGATCATGGAATCAATAAATGTGTAGACCGCAAAGACAAAATGTACTTAAAACCTTCATCCCTGAACTTTTACGTGGTTACGGGCACGAATGAACCGAAACGAACACTAAATGATGAGAAACGTCAGCTATACGTTTAAAACAATCGGATGTCATTTTCGGTCACGTGGTATCGATTTCACTCTGAACCGAGTAAAACAGTGTTTGGAACATCATGCATGACTCACTATCATTGAACGGACTACACGTGTTATGTTTTGGATACCATACTTGCTAGTTACATTTTTCTTTTGTTGCCAAGTATAGGGTAGTTTTAAATAGGATCGTGGAGTCAACAAATGTGTAGACCGCATCGTCGAAATGTACTTAAAACCTTTATCCCTGAACTTTTACGAGGTTACGGGCGCGAATGAACCGAAATGAACACTGAGTGAGGAGAAACGTCGACTATACGTTTAAAACAACTGGATGTCATTTTCGGTCACGGGGTATCGATTTCCACAATTGTCATTCATCTATACATGAAAAACTTGAATTAAAGGATACAAACTCTAAATTAGTAAAAACGTCAGCCATACGATTCAAACGACCAGATGTTGTTTTAGTCTGAACAAAGTGTGATGTCATTGTTACCAAAAATTTGATCAAATTAGCTATAAGAACTTATCAAAAACCATTACAATTTAAAACTTATGTTCAACAATTAACATTCATACATCCATAACAAAAGTGAATGAACAAAAATGAACACGAAATGAGTACAAACATCTATCGTACTTTTAAAACGACCATATGTCGTTTTCATCTGAACAAACAGTGTTGTTGTTATAGTCATCTAATATCTGACCGAAACAGCTATCAGAATTTACTAAAAACCATCACAGTGTAAATATTAGATTGAACAATTAACATTCATCCATAACAATTTATCAAAACTATCACAATCTATCAAAAACCATCATAATTTATCCACAATTTCATGATTCAATTCGAAAAAAACAAGTCCCATGATATGTCTACTAGTCTAGAGCATTTTTGCAAGTCAGACAATTATAGCCTCTCTTACCGCACATGCTACATTTACGAGTCTTTTTCCCCTCCCCTCTTGATGGAATCCGACGATTTTTTGGGCGCCCACTTTGTCGTCAATTGAAAAAAGATGGTAACACCTTAGTTTGATTAGAGATTTCCCAATCAGCCTCATTTGCCACTGGATATATACATTCGGCATATGCTTGTTTCCAACTAGTACTACTATAATAAGGCAAGCACAAACTGTAACAAAATATTCCCTTAAACTTCGCAGCAGCAAGAGCATGTTTGCAAGGAAGCTTTTCCAAATCAAATTCCCTACAAGTACAGGTTCTTGCCTCCAAGTTAACAATATGCATTTCATTTTCAACACCCACATATAACTCGTACTCATTAATTGGTACCACTCAGCCACTTTGCGTCATCACACTTTGTACGCATTTTATCCTCAATAGGTGGGGTTAGAGTATATACACATTTTTCAGCCTCAATGTGTCTCTCATAAAACCATTTCGGTAAAGTTTTTCTGATTTGCTCAACCATAGCAAGTACTGGAAACTCTTTTCAAATTCAACAAAATAACAAATGACAATCATTGCACCAGAGTCCATATTTGCAATTCACCAAAACATATGTAATATATTATTCTATTAATTATCATAATCGAATACTATAAAATAGAGCTTTAATAATAAACAAAAGGCAACCAATATTGTTACATAACATATTTAAATTAGATAAAATAAAAAAAGACATTCTATTGTTTAAAACGTGTATTTACCATTTAAATTTGTTTAAAATAATATATTGCTATAAAAGAATTGAGGAATGACTACTTTGCAAACAACTACATCAATACCACAATTATCAAATTACCACAGCACTCAGTTACAGAAAAACAACACAACTACAGAAAAATGGCACCATTCCATTTTTATATTTCAAAGCAAATTTTTCTTACCCAATTGATTTTTCATAGTATACAACTAGAAAATAACAAGAAATCGTTAATTTTCAAATTATAAAGCATACCCTCAATTGTTTGAAATCGATTCGTGCTCACCCACTTCCAAAATTTGCAGTGTTTGATTTGTCCTTGATTCAAATAAAGAAACTTCAGAGTGTAAATAATGTATATAAAGAAGAAGAAAGATGGATTTGAAGGTGGGTCTAATATGGTGAAAGTGGTTTGGAAATGTTAGAATGAAGAAGGATTTAGGGATTTATGTTTGGGGATATGGTAAATATTGAACTCCAAAGTGGACATTTTAGTCATTTCAATTTAAGGATATTTAAGACTTTTAATATATGATCAAATAGATTTCAGGCTCCTTGAACAATAAGTATTGATATAGGCTATTTTACCAAACATTATGGTTGACTAGGCTTTTTAAGCAAATCCCCCTTATAAAATTTGGCTGAATCTCAAGTTTCCTTATACGATTATAACTCAACAACATTTTGGCTGATAACTTTGACCTAGACTCGAGCATATATATACCAAAATACTCCTACACCTAGAGAGAGCCTCTTTTACCCAAGAACAGCTCAATAACATCGAGATTCTCCAAGAAATTCATTGAAAGAAGAGGGCAAATTCATATTTGTGATTAGGGGTGGGCAATGGGTAGGGTCAGGTCGGGTTTGGCCCAAAATCGACCCGACCTAATATACCCGATTTTGGACTCTTTCACAAACCGACCCGACCCGGCTCCTATCCTAAACCGAACCGACCCGAATCGGGTCGGGTCAGGTCTGATTCCAAAATTCCACAATATTAACAATACTCAAGAGAAAATTAATGAAGGAGAGAAGAGGACAAGAACAGAAGCTTCTCTATGCTATACTATATTTCTCACCATCCAAAGTCCAATATCGTATTACATTTTAAGCAGTAGAAACATATCGAAAGGCCTTGATTCCAAAATTAAGAATAATCATGGCAAAGATGAAGATAATCATGGCAAAGAGTAATCAGGACATGTCCTCTAAGAGGTATTTCCACTGGACAACAAAGGTCACCAGTGAAGATGATACATCTCCAACCTTATACTCTTCAAACCCTGGTGATCAAGAGAAAAAAGAGAACCCCCCACAAGTTCAAGTCGTCAAGTCTCCTGTCCCCGACGAAAAGAAGGAAAACTACGCCGCCACAAGCAATCAAGGGACGCCCCTACAAGTTCCAATTTTCAAGTCTTCCATCCTCATCCGCCCTCGCACCACTGGGGCTGCCGAAATTTTGAAAAACAAAAAAAGAGATTGAAGAGGTTTTGTTGTACCTATGGGTGTTTTCAGATTCAGATCGTGGCTCCAACAAGATTGCATTTCCTCTTTCACTGAATATAGGGTTTCATTGGGTTGGGTCGATTTGGGGCCAAACCCGACCCGACCCACAATTATTTTAAATTTATTTCACTCGACCCGACCCAAATTTATTCCTAAATCGACCCGACCCAACCCATTTCGGGTCGGGTCGATTTTTCGGGCTGTGATTTTCAGGCCCAGTCCTATTTGTGAGAGGTTTCAATTGTGGAATTGCAAGAAGATTATCAGTAAAACTCATATCGAAAAATTGGCACAAGGATTGGGAGGACAATTCAAGAGATATCAAGAATCCATCGAAGTCATTCAAGATTTCTCCTCACTTACTCAATTTTCGGGTGATGTTTATTAAACCTAGAACGATTTCTTGTAATTTCAATATGTTAGGCTAGTTTTATACATTGTTAGGATGAGATGAACCCTTGTTATTGTAATTGAGAGACGAGTGGTAGTGAATAAAAAAGTATCTTCCATGGTCGAGAAGCACTCGGAAGAATATGAGCAGAACAAAGAATCGGAAAAAGAAAAAGTATCAGAGAATCTAAAGGTTAAGTTAACCCGCTCCTACTAGAGAATATGCTCCACAAATATCCTTCCCACAGAGATTGCAAAAGACGAAGTTGGAAGAGTAGTTTGCAAAGTTCTTGGACATCTTCAAGAAGCTTCATGTCAATATCCCACTGATTGAAGTTATATCTCAAATACCAAACTATGCAAAGTTTCTGGAGGAGATCCTATCAAAAAAGAGAAAGCTTACAGATTTCGAGACCATCAAGTAAAATGAGGAGTGTAGTGCCATCTTGCTGAACAAATTACCTCCTAAACTACAAGTAATGTTTTTGGATATCTTCGGGAAGCTTCATGTTAATATCCCACTGAGTGAAGTTATATCTCAAATACCAAACTATGGAAAATTTCTAAAGGTGATCCTATCCAAAAAGAGAAAGCTCACAGATTTTGAGACCATCAAGTTAAATGGGGGAATGTAGTGCCATCTTTAAGAACAAATTACCTCCTAAACTAAAAGATCTAGGGAGTATCAAAATACCTTGCTGAATAGGAAGTTATTCGAAATTTTATTGTTTATGTAATTCAGGAGTAAATATAAACTTAATGCCCTTTTTTGTATACATGGACTTAGGCTTGGAATAGCTGAAGGACACGTCCATCTTCCTTCAATTGGCGAAAAGATCGATCAAATACCCACGAGGAGTGGTTGAGAACGTGCTAAAGTGGGCAAGTTCATATTCCCGGTTGATTTCATTATTCTAGATGTAGAGGAGCAATGGGATGCAGCATTACTTATCTTAGGCAGATTTTTCATGTCAACAAGCCGAGCTATCATGGACTTTGAAAGTGGCGAACTGGCATTGAGAGTTGATGATAAGCAAGAGAAGTTCAAGATTTACACCAATGTCGAGAATCCATTACATGAAGAGCTTAGTAAAAAGGCTAAAGTTAAGAGAAGTTCAAGATTTACACTACTATCGAGAACTCATTACGTGATGAGACTAGCAAAAAGGCTAAGGAGAAGTACAAATATATTGTTGAAAAGGTGCAACCATGCTCAAATGAGACAAAGCCCAAAAATCTAAGAAGCCTTGATCAAGAGAAGAATGAAAAGTTCAAAGTCTAGAGGGCAAAAAGAGGATGCGGAGCTTAAAATTGTAAGGAGTGCAATGGATCAAGACACCTATTTGAACCACTATGATCAATTCCTTCATACAGTCTAGCTAAAGACTATAAACTAAATGCTTATTGTGAGGCAACATAACCTCTTCCATTTTATTTATTCTGATTTTTGTACTGCATTACATATAGATTTATTTTGATTATTAGTTTGCATTAGATTTATGCACGTTTCAATTCAGTTTTGGGGTCATCTTCATCATTGACACTTAGCCTAAATAAGAGAAAGTATTCATTGAGTCAACGGGAGTTAAAATTTAGATGAACATGAAATTATAGTTTAGGCATAAAAATGAGAAAATCAGGTTCGAAAGTACTCTATGCAGCCGCATGGTTCAAAACCATATGCGGTCGCATAAGTACATCCAGGGATCTAAAACTCGGAATTCATTTCTTCTATGCGGCTGTATCCATTTCTTCTTTGCGGATATGTTACATTGTTAAATCGATTGATGCTTAGTCTTGCAGAACTTGATATTATATACGTACTAGAATTGAGTTTTTCATAACCTGTTCATATGTTGAATAGGTTGATAAATTGAATATAGATGATATACCAAATATTATCTTAAATTAATGGTCCTTAGGCCAAATTTAGTATATTTGGGGTGATTTTACTATTGTAGTAAAATACAAATGTGAATGGGGATTTCTTATGTGAAAAAAATTATATTTGGATTATCTTAGATTAACGGGATAAAATTTGACGAAAATCTTAATTTGGGGGTCGGTTTGCTTGAATAGGTGTTTGATAAGGGACATTGCATTAATCAATGCATAAATTGATTTATTTATTTATTTGAAATTTGAAACTTCTCTTCGAAGCCTTTTTACTCGGGTTATTAAGCTTGTAAAGATGTTTGAATCCTAGTGCCCTAAAATCATTTGATTTGGGAGTCATCGATCTAAAACATGTTACATGTGTCATCTAGAAAGCAAAGAGACAAAAAAAACTTTTGAAAATTAGAAAAAGCAAAAGCATTAAATACCTTGATTAAGTCTCAAACACTTGTTCGAGGGAATTTAACTTTTGATGAATAGTAATTAGCCTAGTCGAGTCTTGGAAGTCAAATCAATCAAATAAATGGAGAATCCTAGTTTACTGATATGTTGTCATGCAATTAGTAGAATCCACCTGAACTAGAGAGGGTGATGATAGTAATGAAAAATTCAACCATGGATTGCATATTTGGAAAATAGTAAAAAGAATAAATTAGGTGGTGCGTGAATCATACGAGAAGTGAAAGGGACCACATAGGTCGAGAATTGAAACAATTTGTGAATTCATGATTGACTACTTAATTCTTCAGACACACATCGGTTTGCATTGGAAGAGTGGATATTTGTTTAGTATTATAACTTTGAAGCATGTTTGTAGAGTTAACACTATGATCTTGAATCTTGAGATGAAAGGCTAGATTGTCTAATCAAATATTTTTGCATGTTTGTGTTGTTATTTAGGCTATAATTTCGTTTGAGGATAAACAAAATGTTTAAATTTGGGAAGTTTGATAAAGGCCTAAATTAGCGATATTTAGTTGTTCTTTCGATGAAATATATTCTAAATTGTTATATTTTGTATTAAATAGGTAAAACTCAATAGTTGAACAAGAAATTGGAAGAATCAAAAGGAAAACCCAAAAAAGTGAAATCCAAAAGATGGGGACCAAGTTGCAACAATCCAATAGTTAAATCGGACCATGAATCGAAAATTGAAAACGCTAGGAATTCAATTGGATGCACTGGGAGACTAAGAGGGCTAAAACATGGGCTAAAATGAAAGAAAAGACGTTGCGTAGAAGTTCGAGGACCAAAGTGCACAAAATAGAAAGATGATTAAACTATGCTGTAACATAGTTCAAAAGGCATGCGGTGACATCTCACCATACAAGGAAAGATTTGGAGTTCAAAGGGTGAACTATGCAATCGCATCACTTTAAACTATGCTCTAGCATAGTTATAAAATTTGGTTGAATCCCAGGTTTCCTTGTACAATTATAACTCAACTTGGCAAGATTTTGGGCGATATTTTTGACCTAGACTCGAGCCATATAAATACCAGAATGTCTCCTACACTTAAGTTGAGCCTCTTTCATGCAAACACAACTCAATAACATCGAGATTTTTCGATAAATCCATTGAAAGAAGATGACATTCATATTTGTGAGATGTTTCAATTGTGGAATTGTAAGAAAATTATCAAGTAGAACTCATACCGGAAAATTGGCATAAAGATTGGGAGGACAATTCAAGAGATATCAAGAATCTATCAAAGTCATTCAAGAATTCAAGATTTCTTCTTACTTATTCAATTTTCGGGTGATGTTTATTAAACTTAAAACAATTTTTTGTAATTTCAATATGTTAAGCTGGTTTTATTATTATGATGAAATGAACTCTTGTTATGATATTTTTAAATTTTAATTAATTATTTTGAATTTAATTTTGTTATTTATGAATATTTATTATCATATTTATTATTCATTTCAATTGCTTGATTGAATTGTTAATAAATTTTATTGCTAGCGAGAGAGACAATAAGATTTAAGTAAAATATAATAAACATTATAAGATTCTATAGAGGATAGAGATATACATCTATTATACATCTATACTTTATATGATTTTAATAGATATTCTAACATTTGTTAATGCGTTTACCATGTTTACATCTTTCATTGAGAGATAGAAGGATCACATGAGGGGAATATATTTGATCGCTATCGAGAGAGACTTTCAATTAAATTTGGAACATTGACCAACATGAATGATTTTAAATTGTCACTTTAATTATTACGCTAAAAATGGAATAATAGGGGGGACTCGACATCATAGCAATGCATATCACATATTTAAAAAAATACATTTATTTGCTTTCACTAGTTTAATTGATAATTTATGGATTAGTTACATTAGTATAGAAAAATCACAACTTATTTGCTATTCAATTAAAGTTACAATTAATTTTAACTCGGTCAAATACATGTTCTCTTGAGTTCGACACTCTATTCATCTTTATATTACTTGACAACGATTCCATGCATTTATGAGTTTTCAGAGGGTTAACCGTAAACATTAAAGCTGGCCGTACTACCAGGCACCACATATAGGTTGGGGTACAACCGGCAAAGCCCTACGCTAAATATAATTGTTGCATTGTTGGAAATTGCAAATTCTATTTGTAAGTGTTGTGGTATGAACTTAGCTCTCAGAGTTATTAGTGTTTCAACCATTTAGCGACAATTGGAATACGTCTACTTGGATACAGTGAATATAGCTCATGTTTGGTTTAGAAAAATTAGATTTTTAATAAATTTAGATAAACATTGATGGAATGTGGTCAAAAAGTTGGGAATCACATAAAATGTGTGATTAAAATTAATTATTAACTTTAATTTATATTTTAATTTAACTTTCTTATTGAATCAAACAGGGACATAGTTGCTTTGGTGCAAAGACGAGCAATAAGCTAATTCTAAAAGAATATTTGAAGAGTAACGTGCAAAGACGAGCAACATGATTCTGAAAGAACATTTGAAAAGACCAGAATAAAAACGTCTGGGTCAATTCGATAAAGACATTACGTCAATGACGACAAGAAGTACAATTAGTTCCATTGAACATCATTTTCATTGCAATTTTAATCTTCTTAAAAATGTTCAAAACATGTTATTAGCAAACTTTTCTCAATAAACTAAAAGTCCAATGCATGATTTTTTTTTATCATCATTCCAATATGGATTATGCTACATGTACAGGGTGATTCGAGTGGCTATACCCTTCCAATATATTCAAAGTCGTATTTTTCTATTTAATCAATAATTTTAGACTTCGTTAAACGATCAAAAAGTTGAGACTGTGTAAAAGAACAGAGAATTCACGAGGGAGATAGACCATTTGAAAGAATTTCACCAGCATCTTGCGATCACATTTTTTGTACACATAAAAAAACTAGTACGTTTTATAACCAAAATAAAAACTAGATAAACTAATTGAAACAACGGGTAGTGATCTATTTTAAGCAGCCGAAATTTGACATTAGTGTGCCTCCTTCAATATAAAGATTCATGTATTCATCAGTTCTTGGGCTTTCCAGCTTCCATATGTCAGCATTTACAACCTTACTCGGTAACACTATAAAAGACTTCGCATTGGAATTTTGTCCTTCGGTTTTCCTCCAAAACTTCGGACTCAGAAATTCTGCTCCAGGTATCAGACAACATGTGTTTCCATTAAAATCACTGCTCGGAGTTCTTCGAGTTGAAATAGCTAAATCACGTGACATCTCGTCTAGCACCTTCTCCAGACCATTTACTCGTTTTTCCAACGAATTCATTCCCTTCTGGGAGTTTCCAATAAATCTCTGATACGAAAAAGGCCATAGTTGAAATAAGTACTTGGCTTGTAGAACTTAATTACTTGATAAGTCATTCAATAAGCATAAAAAATTTGAAGTAACACAAAAGCGTTTGAAAACAAACAGCAATTGAACGAGGTTATATGAATAACTCGGCACATAAAGAAGTCCAAAATGATTTCAGTCACAAAATTTCCTTTTCCTCGGATTCTTCTATGTGCTAATTCCCATTTCTTTCCGACTCAATTCTTTGAATATCAACAAATCTTAGAAAATTATCCATTTTACTTGGATTGACCCGTGTAAACAAGAACCCTCGAAGAAAACAAAGACAAGCGTTTGTTCATGAAATCTCATCAATATGCCGAATAAACGTACTCAAGTCCAAGAGACGAGCAGGCTTCCAATGCAAAAGCTAAAATTTAACCAACAACAACATTTTTCTTTCCCCTCGAGTAAATTTTATCGGAAACAGGCAAAAAAAAAAAAACCCCACGATTATATAAGGTACAACAAAAGAGAGATAGAAGAGAGTAGTACCTGGAGGAGCTCCAACAAACTAGATTGCTGGTTTTCAATTTGCACAAGCTGTTCCCTAATCAATGAAATATCCTCGAACTCGTTTTGATCCCCAAGGTTGCATTCATTAGCATTGTTGGCAGCCGTATCAAACACATTGTCGTCATTTCCATTACAAGGAACCACACGAGATCGAAAGTTTTTCCTAAAATCAACCTTACTCGACCTAGAAGTAATTGGCTTCCTGTTTTCACTTTTTAGAGTTCTTTTCTCATTGCTGGCTATAGAAGAACTACTAGATACAGGTGACCTGCTCGTCAGCGTTTTCTTTACTCGAGGAGTCATCGAGCCGCTTTTAGTGGGACTTGTGGAAATCCGTATGGGGGAGTGTTCGCCACTTCCACTATCTGATTCACGAAAACTAGGTTTCATGTCAAAAATATACATTCGAGGCGTAAATACTATCTTGAAAAGGAATTTAGCAGATGTGTGAGATTAAATACGTTGTTGTACATCAAACTTTAATTACTTGTTCATTGCAGATTTTTCATACCTTGGAATAAAACTACTTTGTCAAATGAACAAGAAATCATACAAAAATAAAATAAGTAAAAAAATTTACCCCTTTTATACTGAAAATAACCAAATTTCGTTCATAATTAACATAGAAACAACACTTCACTATCACCACGGTGATCAAATTCATGGAACATTAGACTAAGGAAAAGGACGGAAAAATAGAAAATCTCAATTACCTTTTGATGTGGATTCCTCTTCGTATACTGCTGGAACACCTCTCCACGTCTCTAATGCCCGATTCATTGTCTCCCTCACAACTTTCACCTGTTACATCAAAGAAAAAGAAATAAGACTGAGAAACAAGTTTTTTCTTCTCTTTATGTTTGGTCACGCTTATAAGCAGCTTTTAAGCAGTATTCTTGGATGCTTTTTATGCGCTGCCAGAAAAGGTCTAATAATATAATTCCATAATCTCAAATTTCACAAAGTCATTAAATAATTGCATAAAAGTTATTTACTTTGTCAAATCTTCTGCTATCCAATGTAGCAACACAAGAAGCCTTAAACTCCGGTAACATATTTGTCTCCGCCGTGGCCAGCCTCTCTAAAACCTCCGCTGCCGCTTTTCTGGTGGCCCAATCTTCATTGCTCAAGAGCTCAACAGTGGCCGAAATTAAACAATTCAATAAATTCTTGGATTTAGCAGCCCCAACGCTCACAATGCTGCCAATGAGCACTAACAAAGAAGATTTCGCTTTGAAACAGTCACTTTTTACTAATTTCAACAGCCTCTGCAAGAGCGTTTTCAGCTCCACCATGTCGGGTTCCTGCGCCGCCTCCACAGCAGCAGCTAGGCACAGCGAAGCACCGATCTGTGAGTTCTGGTCTTGCTCGTGGAAAAGAGCGTCTACAAGGGGCTTTAGAATGGCAGAGAAAGGAGGCTTTGTTACGTGGGTGGTAATGGAGGTTATCGCGTCGACACAGGCGGAGCGGACGGAGGAGTCGGGGTCCCGGAGGCGGCGGAAGACGGAAGAGAGCATCCTAGATAGGTGAGGCGACAAAGCGTCTCCGTGAGAGGCGGATAGAATTCCCAAAAGGCGGACGCACTGACGGCGGACCGGCGACTTATCTGACGAGTCGGTGGCGGAAAGGCAGTTCAAGAAAGGGCCAAATGATTCAGTCGAAAGATTTCTAGCTATAGACTCCAATTCATTGGTAGCCATGGAAAGGGTGTCTCTGTCTGAGAGTTTATTAAGGCAGCTGTTCACTCGGGTTTTGATATCACCGGAGGGTTGCTTTGTGATAGCCATGTGGTGGCGATATTGATTAAATGCTGAAAAGGAGTGATTTTTATGAGGCGGTGGAGGGCGGAGACGACGGCGGGAGCGGTGGCATGTGGTGGTGCAAAAGTTTGAAGGGTAAACTGCAAATGGGAGGTGAATGCATTTATATATGTACAATAACGTGCCAAACGGGACGTGGGAGATTAAAAGTTCCGATTAAGCTACTTTATCAAAAAGATTAACATAATTGCACATAGTAGATAACTGAATCAAAAAATTAACTGTATTTTAAAATTTACGTGAGCCTTGGTATTTTTATGTAAGATGATTGTAAAAGTTTTTGGGAAAATAACACTATTGCTCATAAAACTTATTGTTTCAGTAGAAAGTTAGTTTCCAATCTTTAAAAGATGGCAAATTAATCTCTTATATTTCGCTGGTGTAGCACAATAGGTCCGTAATTATGGAACCAAAATCTTTGTCACGTTGTCAATTTGCCTTAGTAAAACAACTATAGTAAGTTCACAATCTATTGCTTAATTGAAAGTTGATAATCAAAATCTCATTCCTTAAAAACTTGCAACTATTTTATACATCAATTGTTGTGTGACTCTCATGTTACTTTATAAAGACGACGGACCAAGTCTTAATGTTCAAGTCGATAACACAACACATAGTTTCAGTTAATTGAGTGCATGTTCGACAAGCTTAGTTATAATTTAAATTTATCAAACATACTATTCATCTATGAATATTGCTATCAAACATGTGAATATGAGTCACTTTGTTGACTTTATCATTTAATGATATATCTCATGGAGATCATTTCAAGTTTGTACATATAGCATTATTCTTTATCTACACATTTTGTATGATACGTATTTACTATTCATTTTTTTTTTCATATATTTTTATAATCCCCCATTTATAATCACTTAAAAGCACTCATAAGCATGCATAGACATAGTGAGGAATTCATATAGATTTGGACACTTTTATTCTCTAATTGTACAATAATATTTAAAAGTTGAGGATTAATTTGCTCTCTTTTGAACATTAATGATAATCTTTCTACTGTTACAATAAATTGAGGACCAATAATGAAATATTACCGTACTTCTTTGGGTTAAAAATGTTTGATTCACTCGAGGTGCCACGTTTGAGTACTGAATATACTTTCTGAAAAAAGTAGCACGGTAAAAGGTAAATCTACTATTATAAGTGTGACGGGGAAAATCTTGCGCCAAATCCTTTTATACCTTTTTTTACTTTGTGCCTAAACTAAAGTGAGGTTGGACGGTCTTTGCCATTTCAGTTAAGGGTACGAAAAATAACCCACAGAAACCACATAATACACACAGCAGGTGGACCGTGGACCCATATTTTTTGTCAATATTTAATTTAAGTGGGGACCACCTCCCGTGTGAGTGAAATTCAAATTCCTATACAAAGCCCCTGTTTGATCTATATTAAAATTTTCATTTTTATTATTTTACTCATTTTCGACAACACATTTTTCAATAAAATAATATTTTTCATCACATCAATAATTTTTCCTTCTTTTTCAACCACACATTATCATCAATTTACTATTTCAAAATATATTTTTCCAAAATAATGCTGCTCAAACACACCAAAAATCTGATTTTTTTCCTATGCCTACAGCATTTTTCTTTTTTTAAGAGAGCAAAATAAGATTAAAAATACTCTCATTTTCCTGTTCCATTGTTATTATTTACTTTTAAATATAACTTAAATTGAAAATATAACAATACAACAAAATAAGCCCCTTTTTACAATCATGTTTTAACTCTTTTTTCTACGTATTTATTTTCAATCATACATTCACACGTTCTTGTTTGAACCCCATTTTTTCATCAAAATACATTATTTTTACAGTAATTTGACCCTATTTTAAAAAATATTTTTCAATAAAATAATATTACACGCAATTCAAAAAAATTTCTTATTTTTAACTACACATTCTCCATCATAATATATTGCAATGGGGCTCAAACAATCCAACACATAAACCTAAAACTTTTCTCTATTTTTTAATCATATATTCTCCTAAAAATCACTATTCAAAACTCCATTTTTTACGGAAAATGATTGTCAGACATGGCTAAATAGAATTGAGGTGGATTCAAAAAATTCGAGGTAAGGGTCATGTTGTTCATTCCAGTCCAATTTTGAGGATGGTACAATGCGACTGTGTCAATGACGAAGAACAGCATACTCATCTACTTCATAAATATTAAAAATTTCATTAATAATGAGTTTATTCGAGGACTCGTGAATATTTTTTCACCATGGTGTAATTAATGTTATTTTCTTAACTCACAAGTGAGTTTGAATTTAAAAATTTAAAAATTCTTCAATCATTTATGGTCAAGAAAATCCAATGAAGGGGGCTGCTACTATCATGTGCAGGCATTGATGACATGTGCGATTCCATTGGAGAAAGGAGAAGACAAAAATAATAATTTTAACGTTATGTAACATGTTTTTT